>JAPTHA010000001.1:218442-231638 GCA_029814585.1 Gymnapogon annona
CCACACTCGAGCCCCCACTCCCCCTACCCTTCTCCCTCTTGTAATGAAAAACAAAAACAAGGCGTTTCCCCAAATACTCTGCCTTACTACCCACCTCCACCACCCCCGAAACACAGCCGTTTTTTACCGGCTCGCTCACCACATATTTCACCTGGCACGCAGAGGTACACAGATGCACTCGAACCACATGAGAAGAAATGAATGCACCGTTTATTATTCAAATATTCACAACTTCTTTTCACTGCACCTGAAATCAAAAGCAGACATCCAACTACCGTGTTGGTGTTATATAGTGATTTATATGCAAACCCTGACCATGTTCTCCAATCCTTTTTATGTCAGAATAAATATGAAATGAAAGAAGACGCTTTGAAAAATGCCTTCCACAAAAGCTGCTTGTCGTGAGAATAGACAGGACGGACATTCGAGGGAAAATAAAATGACCATAATAATTAACCGAGCTAATCTCTTCGTGGTTGGAGTAAGTAGACCTCGTCAGCTACAGTTTGTTTCTCTCGTTGTTACTTGTGCAGCTTCGGTGAGATCGAAAGAAAAAACTGGTCACGCATGAAATGACGACTTTAATTCGATAAAACAAATTAAATAACTACTTTGCTTACCAAATATGGAGTTTCTCGAGTGAGCAACTGTCAGATACATTTTTGACCATTTTAAACGAGATCTAATCCATGTTACAATTAAAACACAATTATTATAGTGCATCGAGTATATTTGTCTTCAAGTCTGATTTACATGAATTGAAATCCAAGTAATAGAAAAAGAAATGCCACCGCTAACTAAACCCGATGTCAGCCTTGTGTTAAACTGTGGCACGTCTTTAGGGTGTTTTTAGACTGATTGTCTTCCTGATGTATATTAATTACACGGGATGAGGTTTAACCTGATAGCGTGTCCCTGACACGTGGTCCCCTGCCCACAGACGCACACACACTCAGTATTTTTCTTCAAGTGGCAATATGGAGAGCAGCGCAGGACCCTCCCTCACTCACGTTTTGTTATTCCTCAGCCAAGCTCTGGTCACGCAATGTTTATGAGATTGCCTCCAAAGTGTGTCACCAGAGGAACGTGATTGTTGTCGTCCACGAAAGGGGGCCGGGGGCCAGACATAAGTCTACACTACCTGGTCCACGTGGTTGTGAATCATATCAAGTTTTCCAATTTGTCTGGGTTGGAAAGAGGACACTCTTTGAAATGACACTCATGAATAGTGTCACAGTGTGTGACGGTCACTACAGTGTCACAAAGGGGGTTGGAGCATATGGAGATTTTCGGCAGATTTCCTTACATGTGACGATAATGAGGCCGGATTTTAAACATTTTCAACAGGCCACGGGCAGCGTCTCAGCAGTATCAGCAGAATTTAATCACCCAAACTTTGTGCAAAACTGCTGAAAACAATAATAAATGATGACTAAAAAAAAAAAACGCAAAGCCAAAGCAGTCTGTGGCACATGAGGACTTAACAGGAAATGTGCTGCGAGCGGACCGGCTCAGGAGTCACGTCTGCAGAGGAGCGGCCATCTGACTGCTCTCACGTGCAAAGTACCACGGGATGATCTGTAGCCTCACCCTCTCCACCTCCCCCAACCCCCACTCTCCCACCGTCATCAGATGCGAGGCTCGGTGCCAAAACAAAGCCAAGGCAGAAGAGAGGAGAGGGAGAAAAAAAAAAAAAAGAAAAAGGAACGCTGCAAAAAGTTACACGTTGCTGAAACTGGAACACACTATTTAAACTGCTGACTTATGCTCCGAGGTACAGACCAGGCCTCCGTCACAGATCGGCTCACACTTTGAGAGTTTAGAAGGAGAACAACCGTGAACGATGTGATTTTTTTTTTCCCTGCGGAACTCAATATGTAGCTGTGTATTTCATGAAGCCTGTAAAATATCTGTTGTTTGCCTAACATTTATCTGTATTCATTTACTGTACCAGAGGAAGAAAACACACACTCTGTCCAGGCCACCACAGTACGCTCCACTTGTCCGGCGCAGTGTGTTCTGGGATGTGGGTGGAGGGGGAGCATCTATCGCCACACAAAGCTTTGCAGGCCCTGAGAAGGCCGGCCAGTCCAAACACAGGCCTTCACCCCTCACTCACTGCACTGTTTAATGAGCTCGCTGCAGCCCAGTGCATTCTTCAGCCCATACGCACAGGACTGGGTGGCTGGACTGGCACCGATCCAAACTCACTCAACTAATGTCAAAGGTCATTAGAAAACATTACTGCAATGTTTCCTCTCACTGCCAGAGTTGACTCGCTTCATCCCCATTGTGTTTAAAGTTAAAAAACTACGATACCGTGCTGTTGTTTTGATTTGAGTCCATGAAGGATGCGCTGCTCACCTCAGCAGTAACATATAAAAAAAAGTAATGTAAAAAAAAAAAAACAACAATGTCACGGGTTTACAGAATGTGTCTTTGACTTTTTGAAGAGAACTTCTAACGCAGCGACATTAACCAAACTTTGCGAGGACGTCAGCAGGTTTTGAACAAACTCTTGGTAACTTCTATAGGAGAGCGAAAAGGAAGGTTAACGCAATAACAAAATAATAATCCAATCCTCCAGCTGTAAACATCTATTACAGTTTAAATACTGAGCTTCTTGGTTTAAATATGACCTACCATATTTGGCAGACAACTGCCCGCTCAGTTTTCTCGTGCAAGGGTTTATAATTAGTGCTTCAGATGAGCTCACTCTGTGCTTTAACCTCCAAATTAAGGGTTAAATCTGGCTGTGTTTGTTTCAAAGCCATATGAACGTATGACGGCCCAGGTTTGAGCCTTGTTGAACTTGGTTGTGCTGCATTTCCAAAACTGTCCCAAAAATTCTCCTGTACTCAAAATAATGACTTCATTTGTCAGTTGGATGGGATGTATACAGATGTCATATTTATATAGGCTATTTGGTATGATGACCAAATAGCATCTTGAAGTTTTCTTTGATATTTCAATTCTTAGTGCTTAGTGAAAGAAAACAGACTTGCCTTTTGTTTTGATTCCTACTCCTTACTTTGTTTTTAAAAATAGGTCAAACTTTGCCTTTTATTTTTTCATCTGGAACATTGTTTACAGCCTGCCCGTGTCACGTGAAGTGAAAGTGGAGGCTGCGTTGCGTGAGTGTGGATCACCGTGGTGAGGTGGTGGAATTTGGGGTTGCCAGGGGAGTGGTCCCACATCTGGCTGGCAGGTTCCTGGGGGAGTATGAGACAGATGGAGGAGGGCTTGAGGTGCTGAGGGACCCTACCCAGGGGCCAAGCCAACAAACACAACACACGCAGACACACACACTGGGCCTTTCAGCAGCCCTTCATCAGTCTCCCCTGTCAACCCCCCCCCACACACATACACACACACACACACACACACCCCACCCCCGAAGCCCTGCCCTCAACGTGTTTACATTGAACAGAGATCTGATGTTGTCGTCTGAAAGAGCAACAGGGTAGAAGAATAAGACGCTGCTGAACATGTGAAACAGAGTGGTTCACCACGCTACCTACATGCCAGCGAGGCAGACCGAAGCATGCGGACGCTTTTATCATCGCTGATATGAAATGTCAGTCATTTGTTTTCTGTCATCAAGGATGCCACACCCACCCTGCTGTACACTCTGACAACCGCGAGGCGAGACAGATGGATACAAGTCCTCGTAAACACATTCTCCTGACGGCAGAAACATGGAGCAAACTCTCACATGACTCCGCTCTCACACGCAAACAGAAACCTGAATACGCCACAAGAGCAGACTGAGGGAGGGGCGTGGCCTGTTCACTACTCGTAAGAATAACACTGCAGGAAAAGTTCTACATACCTTGCTGCTGATTAAGCAGCCGGAAACTGCAGAATTAGGCAGTTCACTGTACACTCGTTGGTATTATTTTCACAAAGCAAACTGGATTTTCAAAGCTGCATGCTAGGGGAATGAATGCCTTGTAATTATATTCATTTGATTCTTTTTCGTGTACTCAAACAATCCCCTCTGTTCAACATGGATCATTACAAAACCCCTTCCTTGGCGCAGACAGCTTACTGGTGTTAACTGGAAAGCAGATGTCAAGCACAATTTTTAAAAAAACAGGCAAGTGTGAGATCAAATAGAAGAAGAGGAAAGGGGAGGTAAAGGAAGTGCATCTCCGAGTAACACAAATGACAGACCTGCGCATTAATTGCTCTTGTGCTGTGTGATTTAAGAAGTACATCTGTAAATGTTGGACAGACTCGCAGAGACAAGTCCGATGAGCTCCGTCAACACATTCCCCTGACAGAGCCGCTCCGCTTTTTTTTAATGAATCCTTGTCAATGATTAACCCATGGGAAAATCTCGGCGTGAGAGATGACACTGTATTTACTGTAAAAGTATACACGTTTGCTTCTAAAAAAGACAGGAGAGAAGGAGTTAAAAAAAAGTAGACCTCTGTTATGGTTTCAAGACCGAGATCAGAGCTGCTTGTTTGGAAGCCCAGAACGTGCAAACTTAGAATAAATGCATCAACGTTCATGGCTGCATTCTAGTAATACTCAGCCAGCTAGTTTTGTGACCCTCATTCTTCCACAAACTCGCCGTCCAACCCCACCTCCCAAACTGCCTCTCTTACTTAACTCAACATTCCAGCGTATGTGTGCATACTCCGCTGACCTGAATTTCAAGCTGCCTGCTCGTCACACAGAGCGGAGAGGCCACGTCCTAACGCTGCCTCCCGTCCCACCCTTCGACAGGGCTCAGGAACGCCTCTGACTCGGTTAGCACTTTACATTTCCACCCCTTTTCTATAATTATTTCTCCTTGCCCTTGAATACCCCCAAAGATAAGCAAGCACCACGTTCAAGTGCATCCCTTACCCCATTGTTTATGACGTTCAATTTTACTGACACAGAAACACAGCAGCGATTCCCGAGAGGGAGCAGGGAATGTTCTCACTGGGATACAGGTTTACGGTAGTGAAAGTCACACGCTCAAGTATCACAAAAAGCCTGAAAGCATCCTCCCCGACTCTAAGCTAACGTGTCTTCCATGGGCATATGTAGCCACTCTGCCACCGTGGATGGGTTTGACCTCAAAGAGCTGAAGAGCCTCTTAGCTCCCGGTGACCTTAGGGTGGAGAAATTCCACATGCGACCTCTGCTGCTAAGCAGCACCGGCTCAAGTCTGTTTCTTATTCTTTGTGCACACACTGCTTTTTCAACACACCAATTACAACCTAAATTGTCCTGAGGCTGAAGCTATAAACTAAATGTATAATAATACAATGTGACAAAACATATCATGGGAAATGAGAAACTTGTCATCGGTCATGTTGATTTAAAAATGGAGAGTCCTCTATAATCACTGTTTCAGTGTTGATTTTTGACATAATGCTAATCAATAGTCCAATATATACATTCATTTTTTGCTAAATCTATAAAAGTTGTTCAATTAAATTTGACATTTAAGAAAAATTTACATTGTAATTGTTAATTTTAAAAGATTCAAGTGTATCCGTTTCTTAACTGACATTTCATGATTTATTTTCTAACTTAATATTGTATAAACATTACTTGGACTACTGATAAAAAAACAGTACATGGCAGTATAAAATTACACAATAGATTGAAATGTACTAGGGTTGAGTTAATTCAAGGGTTTATAATGCTGAGAGTAATGATCAATGTAAATAAAACATGGCGTATGTGAGCTGTAATGGTCCAGACCTCGTAGAGTACATTATTCATTACTGCAGGTTATTAACTGCACATGCAGGCCTAATAACTCTGGGTCACCACACACAAGGAATGTAACTGACAGCATGACATTTGAGGAAGTACAAAAGCAACATGTGCACACGCGAGCATGTGAATGTCACACGAATCAGATGGAATATAGAAGCCAAGATTTTAATGAAGGACGTGGGCATCATTCCACCTCGCCCCTTTTTTTTTTTTTTTTTTTTTTGCAATGTGTCGTGAACTGTAAAATGCCAATTAACAGGATCAGCAGGATCATCAAAGCCCAACGTCTTTCTGATGAATCCACCTCAAACAAAAGTAGGTGTGTATAACTATTTTGGCCAGAAAGCAGAGTAGAGGCTGAGAAAAGGCCTCCGTGAAAGCAAGATGCGCTCCCGCTTACTGCCTCAGGTTTCTGCTGACTCAGATACTTTTAGGGACAGAAGAAACAGAGTGTGTGTGTGTGTGTGTTGGGGGGGGGGGACAGAAAAAACCGATGTGGTCTTTGGAGGAAAAAAAAAAGAGACAAAGTAAAAAGGCAAAGAAGTGAAGTAACAGGGCAGTGGATGGCTCTCCCTCCCGCTGACACGGTGCCATAACTCAAACATCCCAGTGAGGGGCTGCTTCGGCCTTTGGTTACACACACTCACACACCAAGTCCCACTCACGGGTAAAGAGCTTCTCAAAGCCAAATAAGTCATTCATCACAGCTGGGAGTACAAGACACTGGGAGAGTAAATTTAATTAGAGAGAAGATTAGACCATGACAAACGGAGTGCCTGTTCCTGTGTCCGTGTACATTTCAATGCAACAGCAGTAAATGTCACACAGTTGCTCTTCAGTGATCGCGGGAGGATTTAAGATTTGGTAAAGCGTTATAGGAAATACGACCGATTTGCCGTGACAACAATTTACAAACTCCGAGTGTGTGTATTACCAGAAATGAAACTGATAGCACCTGGTGGCAATGGGTGGCGTTATTGTGTGGAGAGATAATAATAGAGCAGTGAATCCCTTCTTCAATAGAGGGAAGCTGAAAATTACACCAGATACTTCAGCGTTATGCAACAGAAGTAAGATTTCCTGTAAACAGGTGACATGTAGGAAAGCGCATATGTTTAGTTTCATAATGTCTTGTCTTTGCTAGAAAAGGAAACCCGTGGCACGAAGGCGTCATCAAAGATGTGATTAAGAGCGGCTGAACTTTGTAAGAAAAAGGAAGCAATGCCAGTTGAGACCCACCGCACAGTAGCGTTTGGTTTTATGAAAACGTCAAGCCGATGCTCCAGTGCTGGTCTGTGCCAATGCAATGACTAAAAGAAAACAAAAACCAGAGTCACCCTCAGCTGCAGCCTGTGCAGAGCTGTCATGGCTCCACTCAGGTTCTAAAGATAAGCAGGTTGTGTCAGGACACAACCCTGTTGGGACAGGACTTGACTCCCCACCCTGACGTCTCATTCTGATAACGGGACACAAATATATGCATGCACACTGGGTCCTGAACAGGAGCCAAGGCAGCAGTCGGTTTAACAGGAGAAAACTCACACATACGAGAACCTTGACCTGCAGCTGCAGAATACGCACTAGTCTGATGTCCATGGGAAAAAGGAGAAAACTGCCCCATTAAACAATGACATGGGCCTAAAATGGACAGATGCAAGTACAGCCAGGTATCAAAATGCACTGAATATTCACATCCATCAAAGACTGTCAAATGCTGAACGAATGTTTAAACAAAGCAAAAAAAGTTTTTTAATAACAATTACGTGTCTGTTATACCTTTTATGTAGTTTTTTTCATCTTGTGTTTGTTATGTGTGATATGCAAATATACACACACCACAAAATCATCTATTCTATATGTTATTTATGCATCTACTTTAATCAGAGTTAATTTAGGAAACCAAACAATGGTACAAAGTTCCTGTAAATATATTAAAACTTTTTTATTTTGGCTAAATGCAATTATTTAACATTTTACTAACTTTTCTGTTGCATGTTTTTTATTTATTTTAATTATGCCCAACGTAAAAAAAAAAAAAAGTCTTCCTGTGCTTGTACAGCAGACGCTCTTCTGCCACCTTGTCTACCTCGTGAACATAGTACAAGGATGGCTCTGTCCCGTATCAAACGCACCAACACATGATCAAACAAAGACAGTGAGTCAGGGCTCAAACGGCAAAACCTCCCTGGAGTGGCGTCTGAGGGCGTGAGCGAGGTCAAGCCTCTAGAAGTGATACTGCGACTGTGGAGGATTAGACAGGACTCAAGGTGACGGAGGTTGTTCCAGACTGGTCACATTCTGGTTTACCTGGCTCAACAGGACAGCTGTCTGGCTTTTGGTATACTTATGAATCAAGAACCGATTGAGATCGACCAAGGCATCGACACCTGATTCAAATCTCATCACAAGCATACAGATACAGGTCGCCTGAAACTAATTTGTCCACATTCAAAACAACTATTATTTGGCTGTGTGCTACCATTATATTTACTGTACATTTCTCATATTTCAATCAATAACTTCAGTTTTATTCAGTCTATGGGCCTGTTTCATTGGTTGCCTGCTCTTGTGCCATTTCCATTAACATAACCTGCTGCTATTATGACTGATGTGGTGTGATTACATGACTGTCTTCCTAACATTATCTACTACTAAAACTATTGTTGTTATTTTATCTGAGACTCCCTGCATGGTAAAAAAAAAAAAAAACTTCTTTCTATGTTAAAGCTGTGCTATGTGTGAAAGGTACCCCCTCACCTACTGAAATGAAAATTACAATAAGTGAAAGACCTTATTTCTGGTACACACAAGTTGTACATGGTAATGCACTGTGACAGGAGGTGGTGAAGGTAGGAAAACTTGATGTCACAGTTTTGGCCTTTAACACCTGGATGTTGGAGTAATGACCATGTAATTTGCAACCACAGGCCCAGACAGGGATTTAATCAGGATGCAATGTGTCACAAAGGATCACAATAATACCTCGTCACAGCAGGGACTCTCATTAAAGACAGACAGGGTATTTTAACACTAAAACAGCACATCAAAACACGCACACGTACATGTACATACATACATACACACACACACACATATATATATTACAATGATGATTGACTTTGTCAGCAGGTGCTAGGCGATGCGTCTCTATAAAGTGTCATTTCGTTATGGTCTGATGTCATGTTGGTAATAAACATATGTTCACATTTTCGAGGCTTGTGGCCACAGTGACGACAAAGGAAGTGACTAAACTGATTCTGGAACTTTTTACAGGCAATTTCCCTGGACGTCACTATGTTTCTAACGAACTACGCCCCATCATCGGATATGAGGTAACTCGTCTGTCTGTCTCAACACCTGCTGCAGCGTAACAGCCACGTCCCTCAGTGTGTCAGGTCAGAGAGGAATATGTCCCTACATGTTTCCCACTGCCCTACACTCATCCATTACTCATGATATGACATGTGACTGGCAAACTCCAATCCCTCAACCTGTGTGACGACGCGTCACACACACACAGCCAAACACACCCATTTCAGTCTTGGCTCACATGCTGATAGTCACATCAGCTGTTTCCTAAATCCTCTCTGGCAGCCCTTTTCTAAGAATCAGCAAGAGCAGCAGAAAAAAGAAGCAGAAATAAGACACAAACGCTTGCTTTTTTCCACTTAACACGATCTCTTCTTAATAGTCCAAGCTTTGTTGTATCAAAGACATGTTTTGTTTTCGAGGCTAGAGGCTACTTTGGATCTGTGAACTCACTTCTGTTGGTGGTGCAAAAAAAAAAAACAAAACAAAAAAAACAGCATATGTCCCTTTAATGGGCAACGAATGCTGCATTAACATGAGGCGCCTACAGGGAGGGAAAAAAATTGTTGAAATGGTGAGACGCATGCTGGGAGCAGAGTAGAAGCATGATGTGTCTGTGGGCTCCTCATGTGGAGAAATGACAGCCGAGGCCGGATTTACTCGGCCTCCATTCGCAGCGTCAGTTTGGCCGGGATTATCACATTACTGACAGGATTCCCCTTCCATACAAGGTAACAAGTTTCATCTGTGAAATGGAGACAGATCTAAACGACGAGCCGGCGCTCTTTGAAATCAGCTTATTGTCCGTTTTCAGACAAGAGGAATTAACTGATCAAGTCGCCGGCCCTTTGAAGATGACCTCCGAAGCCGTGTGCAACTCTTCCCCCTTTTGACTAAGAGGAAACATTCTGACGTTTACCTGCAGCCAACGTCCTTTTACTTTGTGTATGAGGAAAGCAAGGAAGCACAGGCATAAGACACATACAAATGAGACAAATTTGATCAGAGAGCATCAGATGTCCCTTACCTGTGTTTCTCCAGCTCGTTGTGCGACGATCTGTAAAGGACATAAAGCAAAGATAAATGTCACAATACACACACATATCAGGTCATCGTATGCCATGAAAGTTAGGATGTGTATATTAGGGATCTGTGGTTAGTACGTTTTCTGGGTAAATGGACAGAGTTTAAAAGAAAATGCCAAACGTCTCTAGAATTAGGGAGAAAAAAAATACATCAAGAGATCAAAGAGACTGCAAAACAGGACTTATCTACTTTGTATTCATTGGCTGGTTGCTGAATACTTGAGTTTGTCACGGAATTAGGGCACACATGCACTATAAAGACTTGACCACACATTGTGTAAATAGAAATCCAGTGCAAAAATGGAGCTGAGTTTCTTTAAAGTCTCTGTTCAACTTATGTGACAACTGTCAGTGTGAGTGCAGTGGAAGGCGAAAATGACCCAGAGAGACAACAGTATCTGTGACACTGCACCACCCCCTTACACCCCCTTACCCTACCCTGCCCGCTGCGCACAAACAGCGTCCACACACACTGCTGTTGTTGGTGCGTGCCGGCTGAACAGCAGCTCAGATAAAAACACACTCAGACGTCTGGAGGCCCGAGACGCTGCAGAATTCCTCAGCGTGTGGGCTATTCCAAGGCTAGTCCCTATTATGATGTGCAGCCGGGATCAGCGAGGCCATTGCAGTCCATCTGAAACAGGCTCTCTGTTCATGAGACCGTCATGGATACCACGGCAATAAAAACAAAAACAGCAACAACAAAGGGACAGGCGGACAACAAGCCTTTTCAGATTTTCCACTGTTTGAGAGCCCTTGTGCTTGTGAAGCAGTGGTTCCCACAGCTGTGCCGCTGAGAAGGCCCAGGCATCTGCACAGTGATGCTGCTCGCAAAACCACAAGACTAACTACAGTTGACCAAACAACTGGGAATGCGTAGTGTCCGGAGAAGCACAAGCTGTTACACATTTTACTAATAAGTTCATCGGATAGAAACACTGTTTTCAGGTGACTGACAGTATTTTTCTTCAGTCACAATGGAATTTTACCCATCAATCCTGCAGAAATACTCTAGAAATATGCCAACCAAACCACTGGATATTGATCATCAGGTTGCAAGGGAAACCTGTAGTAAGAGCAAGTTAGCACACACCTTTACATGTTATGTAATACTGTGGTCTGACACCAAAAGGACAAAACCAGCTTTGTTCATCAACTGGCAGTAAATTACATTTGCATCATTTTTTTTTTCATGCTGAGGCTCTTTTGTATTCGATTCATAGTTCTTCAGTCTGCTCTACTGAACGGAGGAGACTTTTTTCAAGTTTTCATGATTCATACTCTCATATGTAGTGTGACTGAGACATGTGCAGGAAAGCTGTTTCTACTGCAGTTGTGATGATTTAAATTTTGCACTATACAAATAAATGAAGACAATCCACTGGAAGTCTTTTCTTCTGTAGAGGTGACCCATGGTTTCTCATTAACCACACACCGTTTTCGTCTTTCGAAAACTATATTGTAATTTACTGATTAGTCTCAAACAGTGACATCAGTCTTTGACCGTGTTCAACCATTGTGCTTTATCCGTTACAGCTTCTTTTGAACTAAAAATACTGTTCAGAAATTCAATGCCCCCCAGCATCCTGTTGATGCTCAAGAAACAAAAAAAAACTGAGTGTGGTTGGCAAATGTAAAGGGAGTTGGGGAATTTGCCCACAGTGCAGAATAAGGGGGTGGGGGTGTGGGGGGTAGCAGGTCTGCAGCATGAAGCCAAGTGAGCGGCTGTTTGTCTGAGTGTAGGTGACTCTTGTTAGTCACCACGCCCACCTGCCACACCCCCAACCCCATACCATGAATACACACATAAATGTGTTAGTCTGTCAGTCGATGCACAACAGGAAGTCTGGAGAAGTCACAGTTCCAACAAGGCAAAGGTAGAAAAAACACAATTACAATGTCACCTCATTATTTATGGAACTACAAGGGACTTTACAGTGTGATAACAGAAGTGATACCAAAGTCTAAAGCTGTACGCGCAATGATGTAACTCTTAACTGAGTAAACAAGCAACAAAGTGCATCCCTAAACTGAAAGAAAGCCTTACAGGAAATGTTATTCCTTTATCGTGTTTCAAACTGGTAAGCTGATGCAAATGTTTCTTGGAAAGCTTCACTAAGGCATTTTACCACAAAGTATAAGTAGTTAATGGACAACAAATTTTGCTACTGCACACCTGGCAGATTAGTTAACAACTTGCATGAAGCCTACGGGATGTAAAAGCCTCCAAAGCAGGTCAGATGATGTCAAGAGAGAGTTATTGCTGATGAGGGCGTGCCTCTGTCCCGATACATTAAATCAATTCAACCAAACACAGTGGCAGTCGATCTTGACTTTAATAAGCCATATTCAAATGAGGCTGTATCTAAACAGTAAAAAGTAACCTGACCTGACCTATAAAGGAGCAGCGTGTGTTATTAAAATGAACAACTTCACTCCAACTATCTATTGTACAGAGACAACATTTCACCACCAGGGCACAAAGGAAAGAAATTATTTGAGTTCATGTTGTCACCTGCAAAGAGCTGTCAACAGCGACTCCTTACATGTTTTTAAATGGAGATATCAATCCTAACTTCTTGTGCCCAGATGTTAGTACAATAACAAAACCTTAATAAGTGAAAAAATCAAGAGGTCTTTGACAGAACAAAGCAACCTACTTTGCTTTTGAGTGAGTGAAACTACATATGGCACATTTTCCTTTTGACGACTGCTAAACAAACCAGACTGTGTGTGAAAGCGAAACTTAAATATAATGTATGGATATAAAAAAAAAAACAATATTAGTGTTAAAACGGGAGACGAACAACCAATGGATTTGCATCGATCCATGGCCTTCAGAGGAAGCAGGAACAGAACTGGCCGTTGAAAACATCATCTATGTGTAGGGTTAGGAAAGTGAGGGGTTCCTGACGTGGGACCCCCCCCCCCACTCGAGACAATTGCCTTGACATCCATTTAACTTGAAACTCGCAAATCACTTTTTTTTTTCTTAAAAGGTGGAAGTCCCATTGCTATAATGAAAGGTTATGTGCGTGTCAGGTGTTTCTCTGCGTCGCCGTGAGGAGAGAGGGT
>JAPTHA010000001.1:263371-277190 GCA_029814585.1 Gymnapogon annona
AAACAGTGCAAATACTATACATCAGTGTAGACAGTACTATAAACAGTGAAAGTACCACATATCAATGTAAAACAGTACTATAAACAATGAAAATACAGCACATCAATGTAAACGGTACTATAAACAGTGAGAACTGCACATCAGTGTAAACTGTACTATAACAGTGAAAATACTATACCTCAGTGTAACAGTACTATAAACAGTGAAAATACCACACTTCAGTGTAAACAGTACTATAACAGTGTAAACATGGTACGTCATGTCAAGGACAGTTTAATGGTCTGATGGCTCGGGGGAAGCAGCAGTGGGTCTTCCTCTGTGATGGAAGACCCACTGGGGTGGTTTTAGTTCAATAAAAACTACTGTTACAACACTCAGAAACATGGTAAAGATTTGCATTCAAAACATTAAGTTAAAGAAGTAAAGGTAAAATATGACCATTGGGATATAACGGGGCTGTAAAATTGAGTTTTGCTGTTTTTATACGTTTGTGGATTCCTACCACGGCTGCATTTACGTGTAGTTTTTTGTTTTTCTGCCATATGTGTTTAAGGTTTAGCTCATTTGAACTGATTTAATCTCTAGCAAAGGAGTACATTCTGTAAGATTGTCATATACTTGTAGAGAACCACAAATCTCTAAAAAAAAAAAAAAAAAAAAAAAGTAAAAGTTCAGCTTCACTGTAAATGCACATTAGAGTGAGTTAGCGGGGTTTCTAAAGGGTTAATTTATCTTGAGGGAAGGAACATTTTTCTCAGCCTATACCCACAATCATATGGTTTATTATAAATATTCAGCATCTGCTGTACATGGTGGAAACTGAAAAGTACCTCAAGCGGCAAAGCCACGTAGAAGTATAAAACTGAGGAACGTGGAAAGATAGAAAAGTAGTAGAAAGTAGATACTGACATGACTTTGACTTGGGAGACAATAGTTTAATTACGTATCTTGTCTGACTCGTCTATGTCTGGTCAGATATACATTAATAATTAAACCGGGCTTTAATTCAGTGTTTTGTGTCAGGACATTCAGGACTTTGATACTGTACTGATATCATAAACCCATACAGCATTTGTGTCCAACTCACATTAATTCAGGGGCCAAATTCAGCCCAAATCTGGTCTGATCTCTGCCGATCCAATCTAATAATAACAGATTTACATATTAATAATGTTAACTTCAAGCTTTCCTTGTATAATGAAAATGTGGAAGTCTACAAACTGTCCTTTAAAACAATGCGAATAATATAAACAACCTCAAAATTCTCAAGAAAAATCTGTGTAATTTTAGCAATATTATACCTCAGTTTATAATTTGCACACAAAAATGACTACAGATCACAGTGGATCTACATATACACAACATTTAATAACAGGTGGAATATTAAGAAAATTGCGCATATTTTTCCTCGGACGTTTCAGGTTGTTTATATTTGTTGAGGATTTTTGGGGTTTTTTCTTCAACGAAATGATACGAGGGTAAATACAGGGAAAGTATTTACATTTCCACAGAGGAAAAACTGGTTGTTGAAAGTATTTAGACATTATCATAATATTTTTTCCCAGTCTGTATGTGGAAGCTGAACTATAATTTTTGTAAACATAGGTGTAATTTTTGCATTCCACAAATCCATCCCACCGGCCAGATTGGAACCCTAGGCGGTCCGCAGTTGGCCCCCAGGCCGCATGTTTGACACCCCTGCCATACAGGGTTCATCAGTTACGCCGGCCCAGGTCCTCTACAGACCCGCGGCATTCGTGTACTTTAAAAATTAAAAAAACGGCTAAAGAGGGAGCGGTTATGGAAATCATTGTTGTCATCATTCCGGTTTGTTCTGGTGGGCGTGAGTTCAAGACGCCAAGCGTGTGTGTGTGTTTTCTCTCTCACGTGGTCCACGTCCTGCGCTAGAGTAACTCAAGACACAGCTGCGTGAACCAACCACACACACCTGAACCCTGCATCAGGACTGAAAGCCTTCTCTGAACGGCGTCGTGTCAGACCTGTTCTGCAACTCGTGTCTTGGCAAGCAGCGACGAGTTTTTGCACCATCTGATTTTTATGATGCCTTCCAATTGGGTGGCCGTGTGTTTGGTGCGCCGCCATTGGTTAGTTCCTAATTTACTGCACCGACCTGGCCTGTGGCCTACATGAGGGAAGGGGGCGGAGCTGACTGAGGCGATGACACATGGTCAGCTGTTTACAGGTTGGTGAAGGCTACATGGGTGTGGTACAGTAGCCTGTTCTACAACAAGTTAATTTAGACCTCCTTTTGCTTAAAGGGTTTACCTTCCGCTCGTGCAAAAGGACTTGACTCTGGTCAATGAAACTTTTTTTTCCCCCCCTAGATTTAATTGAATTCCTAACACTGTAAACACACACTTCTGCAGCACAGACTGATCTTTCTCCTCAGTCTAGACCTACATTGTTGTTGATGCCTTTCAGGAGTTTCCCCTCCCATTACAACACATCGGGTGCAGCATGTTTACATTTTTGCAGAGCACCTGAGCCGAGGAAACAGACGAGTGTTGTTTTTTTTTTTTTTTATTACCACTCCAGTGAGGACGGACACATTATTATCCCAAATAGACTTTTTGTTTGTTTGTTTTTTTTCGGTAGCAAACTCATTGAAAGAGAGGGGCATTGACTGTACGCCAAAGTGAAAGACAATGGTGAGCTTTATCTCCCATTGATATACATTGTCCCCTATAGTGTGTTTAAAATAAATCGCCGTTCTCTAATCGTGGAACCCCCGCCCCCGTGACTTTTCTACGTGCCCTGTAACCTATAGGGCCGTCACCCGTCAGATGTCCATTTGGGCTTGTGCATAGAGTAAGTATTCATTACACCCTCACACATTCCTCCTCCTGCCACCCCTCTTCTCCTACAGTGCAGTCATGTGACCAGCTATGGCCCCAACCATGCCATATGTAGTCAGGTTCACTCCAGCGTCCGCCGACTGATCGCGAGAAGACCGGGGGGGGGCGGAATAAAAAAAAATAAAGACTGTGTCAGCAATTTCTCCTGCATGCGTTCGCCCTCGCTTCGACTCCCTCCCTCCTCCTCCTGCTCCTCTGCCTGCTGGAGGATTCCAGTCTCACTTGTTGTTGTTGTGTTTCTATCTCCACACACAGAAGAAGCAACCTGACACAGACTGACAGTTTTTTAATACATGCAGCGTATTTTTATTTATTTATTTATATTTTTTTTGCTTTAATTAATACTAACTGGAGGGTATTTAAATCATCAGGTCGTGAAATTTTTGTGCCGGAGTTGGTGAGTTTCACCATATTATGTGTGTGTGTGTGTGTGTGAGTTTGTGCCGTCATCCACCAGTGTTGCATTTCGCTCGCCATGTGACCTTTGGCTTAACACGTAAAACACTGTTTTGTCACTGAACAGATTGTGGCAGTGTTTCATACTGAGCTGCTTTGTAAATGTGTCTGTTTTCTTTTTTTTTTTCTTTTAATACAACTGCAGAAATCTAGGTCAAACAATATCTCGGGATGCTATAGTGATACTATACCAATTGCTGGTCGGCAACATGAACCAAACCAGTCCAAACTTTCTTTTGGATTTTCAGTTTGCTGTTTCGAGATCTCAGGTAGATTGTTTGTGCATACAAGGAAATCACTTGGATTGGCTGCATGCTCTTTTTTTTTTTTTTTTTTTTCGTAGCAAAACCCATGTCATAAAATTTCCTTTGATGCGAGTTTTATTAATACTGTTTCAGCTGTTGTAAAACCTGAAGTCGTTCCACCGTGGAAGATAAAATTCTATTCGTCATTCAATAAAATTTACTGCTTGTTAATTCCGTAGTCCATAATATCTGTCGCATTGGGCTCATTGTGATGTTCTTTACGACCCGTCACCCAAGTACAGTTCAGGGAACACACCGCGAATGGTTTCATTCTCAATCATGTGATCGCAGGGATGTCCTCCTATAACGACAACCTGGCAGAGGCCAACCGATCCTACAGTGACTGCGACGACGCGCTGAATGAGGCGGAGGTCAACAGTAACTGGACGCCGCAGGAGAAGGCACTCCACGAGGCGCGGCTCAAAGCCAAAGCCAAGCGTCGCCTGCGCAAGTCGTCCCGCAATTCCACCAGCGAGTCCTTCTCCGAGTCGGGAGACTTGGCAGGAGCCGACCCCAACAGTCCAAAGGGCAAAGTGAACACCAATGATCGCAAATCCAGGACAGGCAAAGGCAGAGGCCTGCCAAAGAAAGGTACGGTTTGGACTGTTGGCATTTGGGTGTTTGTTTTGTTTTTATTTATTTAGCGAGTGCTTTATGGTGGACATGCAGACTTTCTGCTAGCAAAGAACTTCAGAATTGAGTTAATTAAATGTTCTTTTATTTTAAAATTGATTAATTAATGCACTTCAAGTTTAAAAAGTTAAAGTTTAAGAGGAATTGTACATGGAACACACTCCCCCCGGACCTCCGCAACGCAGACTCACTGCTACACTTCATATCCAGACTCGAAACCCATCTGTTCAGACAAGCCTACTCACTCTAACTACTGACATCTCAAATACACTGTCCTTTTATCATGTATTTTAACTCCATTTTCTTTTCCTTTGTTTTATTGAATGATTAATGCTTTTACCTGTGTTGCTTTTAATTGTATTTTTATCTTTTTATTAAACTGTTGCTGTCTGTAAGGCGAACATGAGTGCCCTGAAAGGCGCCCAACAAATTAAATTTATTATAATTGCACTCAACATTAGGTCATGTATGACTGTATACGGTATGCCCCCCCCCCCACCACCATATTCACTTGTTCTTCCCTTCTCATATATTGTCTGCTTGTTGTGTCTCAGGTGGTGCAGGCGGTAAAGGGGTTTGGGGGGCTGCAGGGATGGTTTATGAAGACGAAGAGCCCGACGTACGAGACCCCAACTATGACGAGTCCGCTCAGGTGAGACCCCATGACAGTTTTTTCTCTCCGCACTTCTAAGTCTATACGCAGTGTCCAAAGCCAACAGAACAACAGGGTTCAGAGGAGGATGTTGTCTTTTTGCAACTTTCTCCTCTTTGTCCATATCGAGGCTAAATCGAAATATGCTGACTCGACACCATTTGAGTTTTGGCTACGGGAAAAATGGAGGCGAAGTGTAACTGGCTGGAGCTGCAGTAGTGTTTGTGCGCTCAGCCAAAGTGGACCTGTCGGCAGATTCCATCTCTGAGCTCATCTCGATTGTCTACATCAGGGGTGTCAAACATGTGGCCCGGGGGCCAAATAAGGCCCACCAAAGGTTGAATTTGTGAAATATAAAAACTACACCTTAGATGATTTAAAAAATTATAGGTCAGGTTCCATGTACAGACTGGCATTAGCATAATATATAAATACTCGCTATTACAAATATTTGTCTGTGGAAATGTACATTTTTCATGTAACATTTACTGTATTTACACCAAAACAAAATATCATTTCACAAAACCATCATAAATGGCCCAAACAAATATAAACAACCTGAAATGTCTGAAGAGAAGTGTGATTTTAACAATATTCTATCCGTTATTAAATGTTTTTTTTGTATTTGTAGATCCACTGTGACCTATGATATGATGTATAAATTATAAACTGAGGAATAGTGTTATTGAAATGACATTTTTCTTCATAGTGTTGAGGTTGTTAATGTTGTTCAAGGTTTTAAAGGACAGTTTGTAGATGTAAACATTTTCATCATATGACGACAATTTGGAGTTGACATTATTTATGTAATTCTGTTGAGCGCCATCCTCTGCTTTTACAGAGCAGCATCAGGATCAGTATTGGACACTGTTGGTTAACAAACAACAACATAGTGTGGGACCTTATGTACTCACACATTTAAAGGGTAATTTTCCCAGATACTCATATTTTTTTGCTCTTATTGTTCTTTAAAAAAGAGGAGTACTTTTGCTGGGTGTAAATGGCGCTTTCAGATACTTGTTTTTTTTTTAAAAAAAAAGAATAATATCTCGGAGGAAATTGTATTACGTTTTAACTTTCTACGAATGCTTTAACTTTTTAAAGCTGCGTTCTTTTTTTTTTGGTGGTTTGGTTCGGGGCTTTAGTTGGCGTTCACCATTAACAGGAAGAAGTTTCTAAATATTTTGTTAGTCAGTTGTTGTAGTCCATGTGCAGGGGCTTAACCCTTAGACCTCCACGCCACACACCAAGGACTTTCATCAGTTTAATTTTCTAGTCGTCTGAGCTTAAATTGTTCTTCCAACTGAGCCACAGCCGCCCACGTATATAATTGATCCTTTAGTTTCCAAATGCCACTTTGCCATTAGTGTCCCCAACACATACACACACATCATTGTTGTCAGTGAGTGAGCATCAGCAGCGGAGTATAGTCCATCATGGCGGTTGCCGTTGTACGCCACAGCTTTTTGTTCCCCAGAGGCCCACCGATCAGAGCTGCTGCATATTGGATGACGGCTTTTATTTCTTGTGTCAAACAAACATGCTGATCGGGAAGGGCTGTTACCGGGGACGCACTGAGAACGGCATAAAAGAGGCTTCGAACAAGATAATGATTGTCAACACGTATAAGCATATGCTCTCCACACAGATTGTCTAAAGCACCACTCGCACCATTGCGTGGTACAGGTGGCCCCGTCCCATCGCAATCAACGGCATTTTCAATCTTTAACCCCTTTATCAAGCCAACGCTCGGCGTACGAAGGCCGTGTTTATTCCACTCCCTACGACAGCGTGGGCTCTGTGCGTTCAAGGAGTGGAGCAGCCGACGTGGTTTGGCCTTGAGTGTCGGAGGAAAAGAGCACAATAATGTCAGTGGGGAAGTAGGACAGTGTGGTACAGAAAATCACACAGCCCAGCCCGGGCCTTTGAAGCAGAGAGAGGATCACCTGATGAGGGATTTCTGCATAGTACGTGTGGTTCAGCCGCTGCAAAAAAAAGACCAAAATAAAAATGCGTAGGGGAGATGTTCCTGTTTTGACTAATGAGGTTATTTCTCTCAACACAAAAGGAGAACGATACAGAATCATTGTCACTTTTGTAGTTCTCCACTTTAATCATTAAAAGTCAACATTCAGGTCACATAAAACAAAGAGGAGCAGATGAATGTGCTGGACCTCTTTGCTATAATCCTCCTTCGTGCTTTTTGGTGGGGGGGGGTTCCCGTTTAATGATTTTAGTCACTTCAGTCATTTAAAACAATAGAACATTTTTTCAATACTCCATGTTCTGAAGAACAACAAATGGGAGCAGATATTCTCCTGTTGAAGACTGTTTTATTATTATTTTTTTAATTTTGATGTCCATCATCATTCACTATTGTTAAGGTTAAATCACCTCATCTGAAAAGTTGATTGGGCAACTTTTCCCCCACATTCATGGCATTCACCAGTGCACTAAACAAAGTTAAAGTCAGCAGATGTTAAAGGTTTAAGTAGCTCTTTTTTGTTTTTTTTTAATCACATCACATGGACGGATAACATTGCCACTTAAATGAAATCAAAGTTTATTTATACAGCGCCAACTCAAAACAACAATTATCTTAAGGCACTTTATATAATTGCCTAACTCTATATAGAGTTAGGCAACTCTATAGAGTTGGTCTAACCAGACTCTTGGATTAGTTGTCATAGAAACCCAACTGAATCCTCCAGGAGAAAACATATTGGTGACAGTGGTGAGGGAAAAACATCCTTTTAACAGACAGAAGCCTAAGAACAGACCCCAACTCCATTGAAGATGGATGTCTGCTGAGACCATTTGGTGTTTAAAGGGGCAGGTTAAAGCAAGAGAAGGAGGGGGGATGAATGGGAGGAGTGAGCAGAGTTAAACACATGGATGACTATTACAGCGACCAAAATTACATGATACTTTTACAGGAAACTGAGCGGCAAGTACCAAATTAAAAAAAACAAAGCATTTATTTGTGTGCATCACTGTAATTTACATGTATTTATCTTGGTAATCTGTGTTCTTTTCTGTCAAAGGGGGATACAGTTTATGCTAAAGTTGTGCCCGAGATAGATGAGAAGGAACTGGAGAAGATGGTCAACCCAATTGTACAGGAGTACTTTGAACATGGAGACACCAAAGAGGTCCAGGTATATGTGACTCTTTGTCATCCACATCAAAATATATATATATATATATATATATATATATATATACTGTAACTTAAATGATGACCTTACCGATGTTTGTGGGGTTTTTTTTTGTTTACACATTTAAGAGAGAAAGTAAGTAAATCTTGAATTCAAACCACTCCATCATCATTAACAGCACACCAAAACTTTTCTCGACTGTGGATAGATTTTTCAATAAATATCTGCATTTTCAAGGGCTACAGGGTTCCTGTTCGCAACTGTACACCTCGGATAAATAAATGAGTTTGTTGGTAGGCTGTGGAATAAGTGAAAACTGAGGTGAAGGAAAGAGACTGCATCCACAGAAATTACTGAAGTGAAATTCTCAATCCAGTTGTATTACAATTATTGCATAATGACTAAATGTGTGCGGTTTTTTGCATTAAATTAACCCGTAGAGAGCATTACGTTTTCTCACCGAAGGCTTGGTTGAGCTCATTTGACCCCGTATCTAACCTTTTCTGTTCGTCCTCCTCCACATCAGTTGTTGCTGAAGGAGCTCAACCTCGGCCACAATAAGTACGAGTTCTCGTCCATGGCCGTGTCCCTGTCTCTGGAAGGCAAAGCCAGCCACAGAGAGCTGACCTCCCGCCTGCTGTCGGACCTGTCGGGCAAGCTGTTGACCCAAAACGACATGGGCAGAGCCTTTGACAAGATGCTGAAAGAGCTGCCAGATCTTATACTGGACACTCCAGAGGCCCCGCAGGTAGAGCAGATGCACGGAGGACTGAACCTCCAGCTGGTCCACCCCGTCTGCAAACACTGAAGACGACTGAAACGGAACTGAACCGCCCCTCTTAAGATGTTTGCGCTCATGTCTTCCAGATGTTAGGCCAGTTTATTGCCAGAGCCATCGCGGACCACGTTCTCCCCATGGCCTTCCTGGATTGTTACAAGGGCAAAGTGGACTGTGACCACGCCAGGTGAGGAGAAGTCCATGTTCAGAATGGATGAGGTGGCTTTTGATTGACAGCAGACTGTGCCAAAAGCTGTATTGCCTCAAGGCTCTGTTGGGTTAATTTATCCTTTTAATGTAATAAGATAATTGAAGCGTCATTAGGCACAAATAGGACTGTTAGGTTTTTTTTTTTTCCCGTCGTACAATGTGGCTTTTAGATGTTCATAATTAAACATTAATGCAGAGGGAGTCTACAAAGTGTCTTTCCAGTTTTTTTCCCCTTTTTAAAGTTACAAAAGCAACTGATCAGATTTGTTCCATGTACTCGCTGATTGTTGAAGTTGGATCGTGTGCAGTCGCTTAATTGGTCCGTTTTTCTGCAAGGAGAAGTCAATTACTACAAATTAGGGCTGGGCGATTTTGTCCCCCCCAAAAATCTCAGATTAAAAAGAAAAAAAAAAACTCGATTCACGATTTTATTTATTTATTTTTTCCTAATTTACAACAACATAACTGTGGACAAAAATGGTTAATATGTAAACAAATAAGTATAACTTTATTGTATTTTGGTTAAAGTGCTAAAACAAAAAATGCCAACTTCAAAAAGAACAAAGTGACAAGTGCAATTTGTAAATATAATATAATAGAACATGTAAACACTGGCTTTAACCAGAATAAATAGAGGACAGAGGACGCGCAGTAGTCAGTGAAATGCAGAAAGCCTGAAGGGGAGTCTTGGCGAATGCATAATGTGTGTAATATGAGAGGGGGACGAAATCTAAAAAAATCGATTTTCTCAAAATACGAATCGATTTGACTTAAAAACTCGATTCACGATTCAAATCAATTTTTTGCCCAGCCTACCTCAAATGTTGACCTTTTGTCTGACTAATTTGTCCCCACAACTGGATGACCCTCAGCTAGCCATCATTGTTCAGGTAGATGGTGCACCCCCCACATTGGGGACCACCTGTTGTTCCTAAGTTAAACGCTTCCAGACTGGAAGAGATGACCCAATTCCCAGTTCACCTCGTTCACCAGATATACTGCCCTGTATTTATCTCTGTGGAGTTACAGTATGTTGGAAAATACAGTGTTGTACATCTGTGGTCCCCAACCTTTTTTATATCACAGACTGGCCTTTAAGTTGTAGCAAATAAATGCAGCAAAATGAAATGATACGATCAGCATGAAAACTGATATTTTGTCAATATAATCCACTGTGTATGTTGCTTTATTACCAGTGTAATGTCACATACACAACACAACATAAGTAATGGCCTCTCTTTTACCAAAGGCACATTCCAAATAAATTTGTTTTTTGTTGATGTTGTAGCTTGGGAGTTTCAATATAGCACTGTTTTAAAAAAGTAGATGAAACGTACAACTGAGGCAGCATCTTAACATGGATCCAGACTATGTCATTGACTGATACACGGCAGAAAAAATTCCAGTAGTTTTTCCCCCCCAAAAAAAAAAAAAAAACATTGTTCAGAATCTGGTGATAAATAAAACGGAAATAATGCAGGTTACGTATTCTTTCTGGGTGGCCCAATGAACCCAAGGCCTGCATGGGCCCACAGCCCAGGGGTTGGGGACCACTGGTTTACAGTATTGTGTATGGAACAAAGCTGCAACGATCTGAATCAAAAGTCATTGATGGCGTTGGCACCATTGATGAGGCTCAGATCCAGACCACATGGAAACAAAGTGTTCTGTCTGGAATATGCTTCATACAACTAATGGTCCCATGCAGCAGTGGATTAAATCAGACAACCCAAAAAAAGCAAGAGCTTAATCTACTTTTCATTTTAGAATAAATTCCACAGACTTGTCTTATCACTTGCTTTTATAATAAAACTGTTAAAGTGTAAAGAGACTTTGTGGACACCCTGTACGGTTGGACTTAATACTGGTCGTTGGACTATTTAACCTACTTTAACTAGTCTTCCTGTGGTGGTTCCCTTTGTGCAGAGTGGCTTTAGACCGGGCTGCGGTGCTCCTGTCCATGAAGAGGGAGATGGTTCGTCTCGACAATGTGTGGGGCGTAGGTGGAGGCCTTAGACCAGTCAGACATCTTATCAAAGAGGTGAGTTTAAGACGAGAGGACGTCTCATTTCCAAATAATCCACCCAATTGGATTGTGTGATTGTTTGAGTCATTGCCCTCTAAGACCTTTAAGACTTTTTTTTTTTTTTTTTTAAATATGGACAAACACTCCATCTCAATATTACGCAAGGAAAGACAGATGGCAGAAATGCATGCTGGGTCGACAACCACAGGCCAAAACACTACTATGGTGCAGCGTCAGCAGCTTTTCTCCCATGGGAAAGCAAAAAAAAAAAAAAAAAACGAGGCCACACCGAGGGTGCGAATACACACCCTAAAAAATATAAACCACACACACACAAGCACACCTGTCCTACATATCCCAAGCTTTGTCTTTCTTCATCATTGCTGAAGCGGGAACTTGATTTTCTGCCTTTTTGTACTAGTGTGGGAGCCAGTGTCGGAGGTTCGTGTGCACTGAGTGAAAGGGAAGTCATGTGACCTCGAGGCATTTTGTGCAGCGTTAGGAAAGTGATTTAGATCCTTCCTGAAGTTGGAGATACTTCAGCAGTTTCAGCAACCAATTACCTCCCAAGATGTCAGACAAATGTAGTGGAATTAGAGGGATAACATTTCCCAAGAGTAGAGGCTTAAAGGAGCACAAAGCAAACTGGCTGATCAATTATGTACAAACTAGAACACTAAGGCCGTCCACCGCAGGGTTACTAGCCACTCCAAGAAATATCACAAAGAAAACTGGGGATGCAGCCTTTGCCAACTATGTAATACAATTCCCAAGGACATCAGAGAAGCCAGCTCACTGAATATATTTCAAATCAAATTAAAAACGGTTTTGTTTTCATTGGTGTTTTGAAGTGAGATGATTTAAAAAAAAAAAATTGTTATAAACACTAAACCAGAATGCACTGTCTTTATGCCATTTTATTGAAAGTTTATCATTTCATCTATGTATGTACTTGTTATTGCATCACTTTCATTTGCATCTATTGATGCAATTCCGATGAAATTCCGTTTTATTTCTTGTTCTTTTATCCTAACTTTAACTGATGTGAAGCTCTTTAGGCTACAATTCTTGTATTCAAGGTGCTATACAGATAATGTTTTTTTTTATTATTATTATTATTATTATTATTAATGGGTATCCAAAAATGAGATTTCAGAGTTTTAAGTCCATCTCAAACCTATGAGACCATCTATGTGAATTACTCATCATTTCCAGGTTAAAATCGTGGTATTATATATAGTCAGCAAAAGTTTCCCACAATGCAATACTGTAATGGCAACAGCAGACACGCACAGCCCAGTATCCAGAACCATTAGACATCTGTGTCGTGCATAATTTTGGACAGATGCTGGCAGAGATTCGATTGGCCGGAACCCAGGGTGAGCTGCGTCCAACTGGTCAGGAGACTTGTTACGAATTCACGCCTGAGCAGCGTCGCGACAAATGCATTCCACCGCCTGTTTACACAAAAGTACACTCAACATCAAAATGGACCTGGTGTCTGTAGAACAGAGGATAGAGCTCCACAGTGAGCCCCATCTAACATTTGTACCTGCTTATGCTGTGCTTGGTTACCTCCTACTGCTTATTTTATGCGTGCTTGTTCTGTGCCAAAGCCATCATAAAGTAGCTCAGACTTTAACTACTTGACACACACACACACACACACACACACACACACACACACACACACACACACACACAAACTCTGGGCCTCAACGTCCAGTTCTGATTTCCTGTTGGGTTGTTTGTGTACCAGGCTGCACGAGGCCCTGTGTCCGTGGCAGCTCCTGTTCTCTTCCCTCATTCGTTCAGCTGGCATTCTCTTTTAATACGCTTCCATTCATCGTCCCCTTCTGTCCACGTTGCGCTCCCTCCTGTTGTGTCAGCGCTCAGATGACCACGCATTCACACGACTGTGCAGGCTTTATTTTAACCCATAAAGACCCAATGCTACTTTTATAGCAGTTACCAAATCAAATTTTCTCAACCTTAAGTCATTTATCTGCATTTATTGTAACATTAAGCTTTTAATTTAGCATATCGTCAGCGGGAATGTGTGTGTTACGATTTCCCCCCTTCCCCCCATTTATTTCACAGATGGTGTAGATGTTGTTAAAACTTCTGATTACAGATGAGGTATTGTATGAAAAACAAAGAAAGGTGAAGAAAAGGAGACTTTTTCAGCAAGTATATTTAATGATTGAAAACAAGAACATCTTCAAGCATCTTCATCCAGTGACGTTTCTGAAAATCTGTGTCTCTGTAAAAAATTAAAATCTATGTGTTTTGTTTTGTTTTTGGGTGAAACAATATTGTAGAAGGTGACTGTTTCCACGGTAACCAGGGAGCCTCTGATTATCCAAATGGGTCATGTCTGATGTGCACCAAAAGATGGCAAACTGCATCTGTAGTTGGTTTTGATGATTGTGCCGGTGGCTGTTTGGGTGACAGGGGCAGCTGTAGCTCAGAAGGTTTTGTATTTGTTTGCCCCTCCAAAGCATGTCCTCAGATTTTAAGTGATGGGCTCTGACTAATTGTTCCCAAAATATTTGGGGCGGTGCTCTGTGTGTGTGTGTGTGTGTGTGTGTGTGTGTGTGTGTGTGTGTGTGTGTGTGTCTGTCTGTGTGTGTGTCTGTGTGTGTGTCTGTGTCAGCAGTAAGTGATGTAACATGGCAGTAGAAACAACGTCCTGCCAGGCACATCGTACATGACCCAGATCAGA
>JAPTHA010000001.1:429940-450190 GCA_029814585.1 Gymnapogon annona
CACTTCTCTTCAGTCATTTCAGGTTGTTCATATTTGTTCAGGCTTTTCACAATTTTTTTTTGCAAAAATATACTTTGTTTTACTGTAAATAGATGAAAACATTTGGAGTTGTGAGTATTTATACTGTATGTCATTGTGGTGTTTTACAGGTCTGACCCACCCGCAATTGTAGATGAAGAACCTGAATTAAAGTTATTGGTAATATCTTCAGGGTAATTTTAGCATATCACAAATTCATCTCAAGGGCCAGACTTGGACCCTTTGGTGGCCGGATTTGGCCCCCGGGCCGCATGTTTGACACCTGTGATGTACAACAACGGAGTTCAGTATAGGAGTGAATAATACTGGATACACACTGGGTGAATAACTACTACACTTCTATTACTATATTCTATATACTATATGTATTCTATTACTATTACATTGAATTAAAGCAATTTTAAAGTTATATTTTAAAAAGCAAGAAAATATTGCTGCCTCGAAAAAACATGTCTTATACACAAGTGGTGTTAACAGTGACTACTGTGCATTTATTCCAACGGATGTTTATATAGTTTTACATGTTACAGAGACTTTGTACTGTTTGATAAATGTATCAACTGCAGTACTATCAAACACCACTCATTCACACATGCTTTATGCTTTTTACGTCTTTGACTCGATCCTTTCGCCATATTGGTACACATTTGTATTTGTTGAAAGTATACATTGTTGACTTGTTGTTCAATAATTTCCCAGAGGAACTCTCCCAAGGGATTAATAAAGTTCTATTTAATATGCTGACATGAGCATGCAGGTGTATTTTTAGCCACCAGATGGCAGCACATAAATATTAATATTGCTGCCATGTATTTTATTTTCTCCTTTGCTATATTTGATACTATGAGACATCTCTAAATTATTACTTTATTTAAGTACATAAATTAGACCTTTTGGAATTCTGATGCCTTGTCCTTCCAAAATAAAAGCTTGGGGGGATGCACTCTAAACTATTTGATTGTTTCTAGTACATTTCATTCCATTACGTCAACACAGAATTCAGTTACTTAAAAAATATATATTTCTTTTGTCATTGTCATGAACGAAAAGGGAACAGGATGAAGAAATACGTACAGTTCTGCCCTTTACACGAGAAAATAAGTTGTTCAATTAAAAGTCGTGAACAGTAACAACATGTATGAGACAAATACTCTGTGTACAGCACACACGCACGTGCCATGATGGTAAATGACACTTCTATGACAAAAAAACAACCTGAACAGTCATTAATAAATCCATATAAAATAAATCCAATAAGTCCACAGCAGTATTGTACTTTCCCAGACAACCGGGTCCAGAATAATTAAAGAGATTCTGCTCATTTGACAAACAGCAGAATCTTGTTTAAAGATTCTGAGATCATTGTCACTTCATGAAAAGCACCGGACACAGAGAGAAATGGAATACAGCTTCTCTCGCACCTTGATAATAATGAATGCCATGCAATTAAAAAAAAAGAGAGAGCTCAAAATAGAATCTGAATAAATAAAGCAGCATAAAAGATAAAACAGTCTATAGTGGTGGAAATCAAACCTATTATATATACTAAAGCAATGGAAATGCAAATACACTGACAGTATTATGAGGAGTAAGTGACCGTTTATAAGGTATATGTGGACGGTTGTACATACAATAGTCAACAGCAGCAGATCTGACCATAGTTCAAATGAATGTTTATGATAAAGTGCAGCAGATGTAATAGATATCTCCGCTTGTGAGTGTACTGCGTTACAAAAAAAAAAAGTTCGATCAATAAAATATGACCTATTATCATTTCCTCAGGACCATGTAGTGTTACTTTTTAAATGAGTGTTTTATCGTAGTGGGTTTGCACCGCTGAAATGAACTTTCAGTAGCGGATATGGCCCTCCCTGCGTTGTCATGGTAATATTCAACAAAACTATCCCCTTTTACAGAAAAGGTGATGATGATTTCTTTTGGCATCTTCCCTCCTGGGGTCGCCACAGCGAATCCTATTCACTTATTTGATTTGGCAGGAGTTTTTACATCTGATGCCCTTCCTGACACAACCCACTGGACACTCTTACCGGGAATCAAACCCGGTATCCCCTATGCACCAGCCCCGTGCCTTGCCACCTGAGCTATATGAGCTACTATATATCTTAAACAGAAAAGATATATCTTTGATAGAAAAGATATATCTGAAAATAAAAGAACGACACATTATTGCTTCTGGCCCTTAACAGAGAATGAAGACTTATATTTCTGGGAACCTCATTTTATTTAACTCTCATCACAATTAAACTTCCTGCCTCAGCCCAGTGCTCATCACACAATGCTAAATCAAACAAGACAGCCATTATGTTGGAGGACTGCACATAATAGCTATCAACAGACTGAAGGAAGTGTAACATTGTGGTAATAAACCTCCTCTCTCCAATTCTTCTGAAATAATCCACCCATTCAGTCAGTACCAAGCGGCAGTCTCCTCCTGCTGTCCCATGGAAGGGAAGGAGGACCAGTGCCAGTCTTGTACCTCGTCTGCAGTCCTTCAATGGGCCTTTGTGGACGCTGCCATCCTTCCCCCGGCCAACCCCCGGCAGCCCATTCAGGAGTGTCACATGGCACTCCCACTCAGTGCCCATCTCACAATGCACCCCTGTCATTTGCACCTCATTGACATGCGCTCATAGTGCATTGGGGAATGGTCGTGCTCTTCCACTAGTTTCAAAGGAAATGAAGTCTCAGGCTGGGTGGCCAAAGCGTGGCTTCCTGGATACGGTATTCATATTTGTAAGGAGGAAGCAGTGCAATATGTGCACGTTCATGTGTACGTTGAGAACTTGATGAAGTACAAAAAGAGCATCACATAAACCTCACACACATATGTAACTGTCACCTACTACTACAAACTTAAATATATATATATATATGTTATATATATAATACAATAAAAGAGTCGTTACGGACGCTGTTAACAACAGATCCAGAGGCAGACCAGGCTAGATTTCAAAATATTTATATTTACTGTTTGCGGTGAACTCAACTCTTACGATTACTGGACTGAAGTAAGAGGGTTATTAAAAATTTTTAAAAGCGCAGATGAAAAAACATGGGAATAATATTATCTATTCTTAACAACAAAAAATAACCTACAACGGGAAAATCATAAATCCAAAAATGAAAATCAAAATCACTCTTTATGAGGAAAAAAACATCTTTAGAAAATAAAACAAAAGTCTAATCAAACTCAAAATCGCTCTACTGAGGAAGTGTTAACAATTTAGACAACCATACCAGACAAGAAAACACAAGACTAGGCTATACAAGATTCAAGACTAAATTAGACTAAGCACCAATACTCACACAAGGCTACAAGACAGTACAAGGCCGGACAGGATGGGAATGCTTCCAAAGGTAAGACACTCAACGATCTGACAAAGGACAGGGTAACACACGCCAACTTAAATACATGGGAAAATCACCCAGGTGAGACACCTTGGGGATGATTACTGACAAGACATAGGTGGATAAGGAATCTGGAGGTGAAGCAACAGACACAAGAGGAGAGCACGCAGGACCAGACGGGAAACTTACAAAATAAAACCCCGGAAATACATAAACACAACTTGAATCATGACAGTCGTCTTTTAACCTTTAACCTTCATCCTCCGCAACTTGGACTCCACCTAAAAGTGGAGTACATTCTTGTGTTGATGATGCAAAATAAACATTGATGATATTGATGACTGGTACTTCAGCGTTGAATTACTATTTGATGTAACATGTAACATGTGCACTGAATATATTACCATTGAAACTATGGGTCGGATTTAAGTCTAATAAAGCCAAACTTTGTTTCAGTGTGTACCATCGAGCAGCAGTAAACTTACAGATGAATATTCCTCATCATGTCCTTTTTGTTAGCATTAGCTAGCAGTGTTATCTCGCCGCTGTCACCAACGTGTCTGCTCCTGGACTATTCTGTTAGGTTTCTATGAACTATTAACTAATTAAACTAATTAACTCATTCTATTCACAAATCCAAGAGTCTGGTTAGATCAACTCTATACGTAAAGTGCTTTGAGATAACTGTTGTTGTGAGTTGGCGCTGTATAAATAAACTTTATTTTGTTTATGATTTTAATTTGTTCTGTTGGAAGTGGAATTTTTAGTTTTGGAGGTATTAACATCTTTATTAATGTATTAGCATTATTATTAACATCAACTATAAAAATTGTAGATGACAGTAATATATAATAAAGAGTGATAAAGTAATAGCAATGAAAACGTATAATGAAACCCTCACTACATACTCTCATTTTCAAATGATTTATATAGACAAAATCATGATTATTATGATGCTTTTCTGCTATTAAATCCTCTTAAGTCCACTGAAATCTCGCACAGTGGACCTTAGAAATATGCGTATGGTTCTCGTTCAGTTCATTTGCAGAAGGCTCTGAATTATCATCCCAGCATTACATGGAAAAAACATTTAAATAACTAAGCCATAAAACACCGTCCTATCCTTATCAACCAGCTATCAGGCTTATCATATGACAACACAAGTACAGTTACTCATACGACTGCTCTCATCTCTTTATATACAATAGGCGGGAGGGAAACACTGACAGATAATCATGAGTAATACATGATTTTATGGAACAGTCAACAATATTTTCCAAAATATTCTTCCTAACTACACCAAAAGTACTTCCAGCTACAGAACATTCTCAGTTTGTTCTTTCTCACCCCCACTTTAAATCACGGTGTTCCAGTGTTTAATCTGTACTTTTAACATGTGAGTGGTTGACAATAGCCTCTTGGCATTCTCCAAGAGGGCAGTCAATTATGTGTTATCTGTGGCTCTCAAATTGTTCTGATTGAAATGTTAGAATTTTTTCCACTGTCTCTGGTCAGTGCGCTGGTCTTTTAATCACATTTGGCAACTGTATTATGCATGTATTAAGACAGGAATTGGATTTTACCACCTCTTATACCTTAGGTGCCATTGAAACTATATGTGTAAATTGCAATTCACGTGACGTTAGCACTACTTACAATAATTATACTCAAACTTCCACTCCCCTTAAAAGACTTTGACTTAGACTTCCTTTATTTGTCATTACACAGACACGTAAAATGAATCTGGTAATGAAATGTCATATCTGCTAACGAAATGTAAAAAGCACTTATACTGTTACATTTCTTGTATTAATGACATTTAAAGGTGGTGCGTGTAGTAATTCTGCTTTAAATATGACCTAAATGACTATTAGATGCTTGTGATCTGGGTAGTAAAGATGTGCACTGAATATATTCATACTGAACCTTTGGGTCTGATTTAATGCTAATAAAGCTGAACTTTGGTTCAATGTGTATACCATCTACCAGTGAACTTGAACATTCCTCATCTGGATATATCAACATCATCTACAAAAATTGTAGATGACAGTAATAGCAGTTGGGTAATGAAGACATATAATTAAAAAAATCTAACTATTTTTATTTTCAGATTATTTAAATCGACAAAATTATGACTATTGTAATACATTTCTACTATCAAATCCTCCTAAATCCACTTTGGTTCTCATTCAGTTCATTTGCAGAAGGCTCTGAGTTATCATCCCCGGCATGACATGGAAAACATTTAAATAATTAAGCCATAATATTCCCTCCTATTCTCATTAACCGGCTATGAGGCCAACTGCGGCAGAAACAGTTCTTTGAGCCTTGAAAGACGAAATTAATGAATCGCAGCATATTGTTGTAATATCGGTGTTTTTATCACTGTACTATATTACTGACACACATGGCCCCCGTCTGTAGATATCCTTTTATGAATTAATGCAGCACAATTTTTAGAGACACTATAATAAAGCACTTATACTGTGTACTCTGAATGTTATATGATCTTATGGATACCGAGTCTGTACATTAAGTGCACTTTGCTTTAACTATTTATATAGCTACATTCAGCTTCTTCTATTAATGGCTCTTAAATTGCATATATGTTAGAGTTTCCTCTCAGATATTGTTGATATTTATCGCTCCATTTACTTCAGCGGACCAAAAACCAATCACGATCCTAAAACCGGCTCTGAAATATCATCTCATAATGACACAGTTTTGATATAAGTCACCTTTTCTCTGTCATCCACCTTTTTTTTTTTTACCACCATCATCAGTGATAAAGTTTAAGAGCATACTGTACAGACAGGCAGACATGAATAAACATTTCTCGCTGCTATAGCACCTACCACTCTTAAAAACACCACTGATGGTTGCATACAATGAGCAGTAATAGTTTTCATGTGTTTGTTTTTTGAGAATAATCCTGGACTTTATACCAAGTGATGCTAATAGATTGTATGTGAATAGCGTGCTTTGTTGAAGGACCTTGGTTGAAGGCTGTGGCAAATTATAAGTTACTGATAATCCTTTGTAAGCGGTGTGTTATGTGGATATGTGGTTTATGTATGTTTGCGCTGTTGCTCCATCATGTTTCTACAGATTCTCAGAATGGACTTTGTCTCCTTTTTTTTTGGTCTTATCCTACCCGTTACTGTTGTACACTATGGGACATTATTTCTGGGAAAAAAAATGGCACTTGAGTCAATGGTGACAAACAAATCATATTCTTATGCTATTGCAATTTTGCCACTATTGACACATATGATATTTGTCCATTTAAAAAAAATATGTGAAAATAAAGAATAGGAACTTGGAAACCTCAGAGGTGATGTTGGAAATGAAATGTTTCCTTACAGTTTTTGCCACAAACTATGACTTTCCCAGCTAGTAAAATTATTTTTTTAAACTGACGAATATCCTATGTGTATATGGTCCCTGGCCATTGTGATGATGAAGATCAGGAGTTGGTTCCCGACAAACTTCAGTGGCATCTCACTGTTCCAATTATATCAGCGCTAATGCTAGTCGTGAATTAGTATAGGAAAATGCAGAAACTTCATTTGCTACAGGGAACTTTAGTCATGGACTGATGTTCTCTAAGGCCAAGGTCCAGGTGCATCACAGCCACCTGTACTATGTTTGACATTTAGTATCCCATAATCAAATTCCACAAACAGACAAGCCAAACATTTGTTGTAACGAGGCATTTTTCTTTTTTTTTTTTTCCTTCTTTTTTGCAGTTGCTGTTGGTCAGGTTGGGGGGAGTCAGACCTGTTGGTTGTAATTTGTAAAGACACCACTAGATATCACTAAATGATATGCACCGGAATATACGGTATTCACATGATCCTGGTTTTAACACCATAAGTGTGTGAAGGAGAGGTATTGCAGGTCGTTCCTCCCTGCAGCTGTCAGATGTTTTAACAGTAACAGTTAACTGACTATGACTATGAGTACTATATAATTACTATCGTTACTTAATTGTCAATGAATATTGTGGTTATTATTGTTATTATTTCGTCCATGGACCCGCTGGTGCCATTACTGTTAACCAACGCTAGTACCGTTAATCATTATTCTAATTATTCACTATTCTAATTATTCATTACTATTAATTATTAAATTACTACAATTATTATACAACTGTATATTACTATATAACTCACAATGTCTCTGTATATTACTGTGTAACAATAACGGTATAACTATAGAACTGTATAACTATATAACTGGATATAACTGACGATGTCTCTTTATTGATCTTTACTGTTGCACTCAATCTGTTCTTTTCATTTCTTTCTTTTCATTTCACCTCAGTCCAGTAATAACACAATGACATATGAATAGCATCAACTCCAAACTGTCCTCATGCGATGAAAATGTTTACGTCTACAAACTGTCCTTTAAAACAATGTGAATAACATTAAAAAAAAACTCTCAAAATTCTTGAGAAAAGTACATTTAATTTGAGCAACATTATACCTCAGTTTATCATTTACACTGTTCATTATAACTTACGGATCACAGTGCATAACAGTGCAGATCTACCAATACACAAAACATTCAGTAATGTGTGGAATATTGTTAAAATTACACTTATTTCTCTTCAGACATTGCAGGTTGTTTATATTTGTTCGGGTTATTTATAATTTTTTTGTGAAATGATACTTTGTTTTCGTGTAAATACAGGAAAATCACATAAAAAACTTTACATTTTCACAGAGAAAAAATTGTAGTAGTGAGTATTTATAGGTTATAATGATCAGATTTTCCCAGTCTGTAGGTGGAACTTGAACTATCATTTTTTTTATAAATATCTTCATTTTTTGTTTGTATTTTTTGCAATTTTTGCATTTCAAAAATTAATCTCATGGACGGGATTCGAATCTTTGGCGGGCCACATTTGGCCCCTGGCCCGCATGTTTTGACGCCCCCGGTCTATGGCATCTCAGCAAAGAACCCACACTTTGGTTCTGAATTGAACCCTTTATTTTAGAACAGGGGTGTCAAACTCATTTTAGTTTAGGGGCCAAATTCAAGTCTCAAGTGGGCCAAACCAGTCCAATAATAACAGAATTACATATCAATAATGTCAACTCTAAACTTCCCTCATATGATGAAAATGTTTACGTCTACAAAGTGTCCTTTAAAATGAATAACATTAACAACCTCAATATTCTTTAGAAACATAAGTGTAATTTTAGCAATATTATACCTGAGTTTATCATTTATACGTGTACATTACAATTTACAGATCACATTGGATCTACAAATACACAAAACATTTAATTACAGGTAGAATATTGATAAAATTACACTTCTCTTCAGACATTGCAGGTTGTTAATATTTGTCCAGCTTATTCTTTCGTGAAATGATACTTTGTTTTAGTGTAAATACAGGGAAATTACATGAAATTATTCACATTTACACTGAGAAAAATTAGTAGGAGTGAATATTTATAGGTTCTTATGATCAGATTTTCCCCAGTCTGTAGGTGGAACTTGAACTATCTTTTATTCTAAATATCTTGAGTTTTGGGGTTTTTTTTGCATTTTGCATTTTTTTTTGTTGCAATTTTTGCATTTCAAAAATGAATCTCACAGGCCGGATTGGAACCTTTGGGTTACAGGTATAATTACAGGCAGAACATTAATAAAATTACACTTCTCTTCAGATATTTCAGGTTGTTAATATTTGTCCAGGTTATTTTTTTGTGAAACGATACTTTGTTTTAGATTAGATTAGATCCCTTTATTAGTCCCCTGCAGGGAAATTTTAGGTTACAGCAGCACATATAAGACAAGACACACACAGAGAGATACTGCAAATATGATGAAAAATAAGAGAAAAACATAAAACCCAATAATAAATAAAATAAAAATAAATAAATAAAACATAATAATATAAATGTATAAATACAAATAAGAACAGATTGAGTGCAACAGCAAAGATCAGTTAGTTATATAGTAATATACAGACCAATAGTTATACAGATCGATAGTTATACCCATATTGTTATATAGTACAATATGGGTAGTTTAACAATATTGTTATATAGTGGTACTATATGGGTACTTTAACAATATTGTTATATAGTGGTACTATATGGGTACTTTAACAATATTGTTATATAGCAATGTTATATAGTAATATACAGTATATAGTACATATTGTTATATAGTAATATACAGTTATATAGTTATACAGTTCTATAGTGATACCCTGTAATGTACCCTGTAGTGTAAATGCAGGAAAATTACATGAAATTATTTACATTTACACTGAGAAAAATTAGTAGGAGTGAATATTTGTAGGTTCTTAGGATACAATTTTTTCCATTCTGTAGATGGAACTCGAACTATCAATTTGTATAAATATCTTCAGTACCAATTTTTTTCATGTCAAGAAACTGAAAACTCACGGGCCGGATTGGAACCTTAGGCGGGCCGAATCTGGCCCGCGGGCCGCATGTTTGACACCCCTATTTTAGAGGATCATTTGCGATCGGCTACGTGACCATGTGCAGCATCCCCTCCCCTGCCTCCCCTCCCCTTCCCTCACTCTTTCATGCAAGCATCACTCCCCTCCCCGTACACGCAGTCCTCACCCTCCAGCGGCACTACCCGCACCGGTCCGTGTCCGCCGATCCACTGGGAAGGAGGTGGGGTCTTAACGCCCGGTGGTCGTGGATTAGCTCAACCGACGTGTACGTGCGAACCGTGCAGATCGTCAACCACCGACTCTCACTCTCTCGCCAGGCGGTTGCGTTATATTTATGTAGCGCGGGGAATCACGACGAGAAAACCCTCGGAGGAATCCCCCGGTCAACGGCAACACCGACTCCCTTCTTTAACCCCCACCACCACCCCCCCTCGTGTTTTTTATTAAAGCCCGTGCTTCCCCGCTCGGACCCTCGGACGACCCGCGCTCCTCCTAACCCCGATATCAAACCACAACCGCCGCCGCCGTGAGCATCGCAGGCGGAGGGAGGAGGAGAGGGGAAGGGGACTGTGCGATGAAGTCTTCTTGCAGCACAGCTTTCGGTTAACGTCAGATAGTTTGGCTTCTTTACGGTTCAGACCGGGACAAGTTATCACCGTCGAACGCCTTTTTTTTTTCCGCGCGACGGAGGAGTGTGAAGAGACCAGTCACACGGGAGGAGAGAAAACACAGCTACTAACCGCCGGGACGGAAGGAGTCTGCCGGTAAGTGGGTGATCTTTTTTTTTTTTTTTTTACTTTAACCCTTTATCGTTTTTTTTTTTATTTTTAATTTTTTTTTACACCAACAGATACGTCGAACGCGCGTGCGATGCTGTCGCGTGCCTCTCTTTAGTTTTACTACGCACTCACTGTAATATAAAACCCCAAATGGAACGTGGCAAAAAAAAATACATTTAAAGCTCACTTGGGCAACAATTAATGAAATATTCTAGCATTCAATGTTTTTTTTCTTGAAAGAGAGAGACTGCGTGTGTGTGTGCGTGTGTGTGGGGGGGTATCGTTAAGTAATGCGATGTCATCTGTAGCTAACGTAGTTAGCTAAACTAGCTAGCAAGCCTACGCCCAGCTGCCCCCCCTTAACCCCCCACCCCTCCTTTAGCACCGATGTCGTTCATTAGGGACCGTTGCGTGAAATCAAACGGTCGGTTTTTTTTTTTTTTTGTCACGGCGACTGACGGGTTGAGAAAAAAAAACGGTGATTGTCAGTGCGGTCACGGTCCTCATCGCGTCGGTCCGTTACAATGGTTGTCACGGCACACAAAGTGCAGCTAACAATACTCCACCTGAATAATTTGCTGGACAGGGATAACCGTTGTTTTTCGACGCGTGCCGGTTGACAACAGTGGGGTCTTTCTTTATGTTTCCGTCAACACTGTGACAGGCATTGTGCGCGACAAAAACACAGGCACCGGATGACTGGAGTGTGTGTATACAGTAGGAGAAGAGTGTGGTGAAGGAGACTGTACATCCCAACAGCAACACTGATGCTGCTCACAAGGGAGAAACTATTCAAATCCTCCCAGCGTTTTCAAGTAGGGCTGCTCTTGTTACTGAATCGAGCATGTGTTCATTCAACACTTAGCTGTTGTATTCATTACAACTGAGACAAACGCCAGCAATTCACTGTCATCAAGATTCCATGTAAAGCCAACTTGTTCTAATGTAGGGGCCAAATTCTGACCAATCTAAACATGGGTCGGACCAGTACAGTAATAAGAACAATAATAATAATAATACATATTGATAAGTCATCTCCAAACTTTACTTATACGATAAAAAATATTTATCTCCAAAATGTCTATCATTTATCCCTGTGATGAACTCTCCAGTGACCCCGCGACCCTGCAAGCGAGTTCAGAAAATGAGTGAGACGAGACAATGTCTACGTCTGCAAATTATCCTTTTAGAACAATGTGAATAACATGAACTACCTCCAAGTTCCTATGAAAAAACAAGTGCAATTTTAACAACATTCTACCTCTGTTTGTCATTTACACATGTACATTACAACGTACAGATCACCGTGGATCTACAAGTGAACAAAACATTTGATAACAGGTGCAATGTAGATAAAATTACACTGACTTCTCGACAGACATTAAAGGTTGTTTTTATTTGTTCTTAGTTATTTATGGTTTTTTTGTGAAATTATACCTTGTTTTAGTCTAAGTAGAGGAAAATTCTATGAAAATATTTACATTTCCAGAGAGAAAATGTTAAAGTTGCAAGTATTTCTGGGTTATAATGATAATATTTTTCCTAGTCTCTACGTGGAACCTGAACAAAAATATTTGCAAATATCTATTGCATATATATTAAGTGTTAATATTTGCATTTCACAAATTCATCTAACGGACTGGATTGGAACCTTCGGCGGGCTGCATTTGGCAGATTAGGCGCAGTCTGGTCACTATTAAACCACCTGACCCCACCCCCCAGGTGGAATAGAGCCGTCTCTACTCATTGAGGTTCATATCTGCATATTCAGTACGGTTGAGGTGGATCTATTTATTGGCATAATCGCTTTGTATCTTTCCAGTATGTACCTCCTGCAGTTCCAGCTATTTCTCCTGGTTCCGCACAGAACGAGCAAAGCATCATACATCATCCATAGCATAAACTGATTTTTTTGGGAATGATTCCTTTTCGAAGCTGCACTCGCTGTTAACTTGAATTATGTTCGGGGGTATGATGTTCCAGGTTAAGTAAATGCATGTCTTGCATCATAACCGTGCCTATATGCATTAACTGAGTGTATAAGGATGCTTTGGTTGTCTTAAGATACAAGATTTCCTCCTAAAATGAACCAGAATATACACCAGTCTGTGTATCAGCATTTTCACTAAGGTTGTAGGAGTTGGTAGTAGGTGTGTGGGTACTCCTGAAAGCTGAAAGACTAAATACAACCAGTAGGGAAATATGCATTTTTGCTTTTCTGACATTCATTCATTCATTCATCATCCAACCTGCTGAATCCTTTGCAGGGTCGCTGGAGCCTATCCCAGCTACATAGGGCGAAGGTGGGGGGGGGGACCCTGGACAAGTCGCCAGTGCTTTTCTGACATTGATTTCATATTAATTTGTCACTCAGAATGGTTTTGCTGTAGTATCATAGAGAAAACCCTGAACGCTGTACCGTTTATTCCTCTTCTGCTACATTTTGTTTGAGGTAATTTAAGTCATCAGAGCTTGGTACTGAAGTATGTGGTGGAAACTGGATGACATTGAACCAATGACTTCAATTTTGTGTACCGACCCTTCAGCGCAGAGTCACTGATGGCCATGTACACGTGGCCAGATGTTCAGAATGGAGGAGAATTGATTAGTAACGTTTGTGAACTGTGAGTGAGCTAACTGAGCTGCATGTTGAATGGCTGCGTAAGATACAGAAAGGATGGTCTCTGCTCCAAGAGGCCCTGAGGTGAACAGAAGTTCTACAGTCACATTTGACCCAGTGTACATGACCACACGCTCTCAATGAACTTCATGTACACTGACTGACAGTGATGTCATAATGGCCCTGCGTACAGGACTTTGGAAATATTGATTGGTTGTACTAGTGTAGAAATGTTGTAACTTTGTCAGTAAACAAAGCAAGAGAACCTTATTTTCATTTCACTTTTTAACTATTCACTCACAGGAAGAGTCTGAAGTTTAACGTGAGACTGTGATTGCTCTTTCCTCATCGTCTCCAGGAGTGGAAAAAATTGCACAAAAGTAAATGTCACTATGCAAACCTGCTGTTTGACATACAGCTGTTTTTGGAAGGATTTCAGTCATCACCTTCGGGTTTTTCCACTGATAATGTTCACGCCTCAAGCACAAAGCAAAGCAGAAAATCTGTGAAAAATTTGTCAGACAACCCATGGTGTTCTCAGATCATATTTATGTGTGTAACTTTAAATAGATACTGAGAGAAACAAATACTACACCAGGTGTATAGTAACACATACTACTTCATCATCTACAGCATTAAGTTCTTAATGCTGTCAAGGAAGCATCAGGGATCTGTTTTCACAGCTCATTATTTGACTTATATTCCATGGGTCTTCCATATAGAAATATAAGTTGTTTTTTTTGTCTTTTGAATAATTGTAATCTATCTTCTTTAGCGAGTACTTTATGTGTCCCATTGGCCAACGATTGAATACATCACACGTTTATTACTTGGCAGTTCACAGTTCTCATTGATAAATTAGCATACGAAACACTCAAGGTAGTTATGATATCTAAATAAAAAATCCTGGTGTCACAGTATTTATAAGTTTAATATGCATTGTCATTTTATGTGTAATTACTAAGTGATAGGAGTTATATAAATCACCAAATCAAGAATAGCATTGTGATCTGTTTGTAGATTTTGGAAGTGTGACCTGGTTTCTTGACCTTTAGTTTCACAGTTTTAAAACCATGCTGACGCAATAAAAAGGGGCACTTGTACTCAGAAGACCTCCACTATGAAAGTAATATTTACCCTCACTTTTACACTCTGCTATTCAGCAGCAGTATTGGGAATATATTTTCATACCTCCTGTGTGTTAATACCGGTAGTTTTATATTGAGTTCAAAGGAAATGGAACGTTGTTGAACGTTCATGGACTGAGCAGAGATTTACTTGGGGTTACTAGTCATTTCCATTCAGCACAAAGGCTAAATGGTCAAATAATATCAGACATTACATTAGCATCCAGTGTGGGTCCTTGGGCAAGACTCTTCACGCTACTGCCTACTGTAGCGACAAGGGGGCGTGTGTCTCCTTGCGCCGGTCCCAAGCCCGGATGAATACAAGGGTTGTGTCAGGAAGGGCATCCGATGTAAAAACTTGTGCCAAATCAAATATTCGAATTGGATTCGCTGTGGCGACCTCACCTCAGAAGGGAGAAATCTGAAAAGACTCATCATCATCATCATCATTACATAATACCTTTTAGTCAGACTTATTGTCTTGACATGTGGGGTTGGTTCAAGGCCATACGTCGACGCTCCAGGCAGAAGTAATTAAATAATGTGAATGTATATATGTTATTATTTGTTGTTGTTGTTTTTATCTTGTGAGGCAACCTTGAGAGTCTTGAAAGGCACTGTAAAATTAAATGTATTATTATTTTTACGTGATGAAACTATAGATAAAAAATTTAAATGAACCATCCAAACAAGCCAAACTAGAACTCAATTAAAGTCAGTATTACAAATCTTTAGCTATCAATTTCATTTCCATTATAAGCTAAACATCTCAGCGCTGTGGAGTCCGTTTAGTCAGTTCACTTCTATGGAACATAGTAAATTCAGGAATGGAAGGGAGGACATCAATACTCGTTTATTACTTTATACAGGCTTCAACATCTGAACTTGCGTAGCTGAGTCTTGTAGATAGTGTGCTGTAGTGTTGCCCTGGAATATTGCTCGTCTTCATTAAGTTGTGTATAATTTAAAAAATGTATGTGAAACATACATGCACAGTGGTAGGTGACTTACGTAGTGTGATGTTTCAGCATGTACTTTATTCTGTTTATTCTATACTTTATTCCCAACCTGGTGGCCGAACAAAAACCCGGAGCTTGAACTAGGCCAACTCTCCTTGGCCACCCGACTACTTTACTCAGCTACCCAAAGATACCTGAGTGACCAAAGCAGAATGTCGACTTGCCTTGTGACAACTTGACTTGTGTGTTTGCGTTGTTTGTTGCTTTATTTTGACTTTGTTATTTTCATTGTGCTCTTATAATGTCTCAGAAGAAAAACAGTGATACTGGTGGCAGTGCGAAACATAAAACTGTGCATACCACTATCGAATTCAAGAAGGAACTAATACAAATGGACGTTATAAAGGCAAGTGATGTTGCGGTAGGAGTGAGAGCGATTACCAAACAACAGAATCACTGAAAGGGAAGAAAAAAATTACATTGGTTATATTTTATTATATGTTACTTTATTTCTGTTTAATTTGATGTATAAATAACGTTAGGATTATCAAATGGGAAGCAACTTCACACTCAAGAAGGAATTAAATGCTCTTTCCATTATTTCAAATGGGGAAAATTCATTTGATACTTGACCAAATCAGTGTTTGACCAGGCTTCTTTAACGAATTATGGTCAAGCACCGAGGTTTGACTGTATGTCCAAGTTGACACTGTGATTTGTAGAATTAGTCTTATCGTCTTGAAACCTTTCTGTCTTCAATTTTTTTGTAGGATAGGTTGTTTCCCGTAGGTCAGTAAGAGATAACCCCAATAACTGACATGAGTTGTAGGAGTTTTGGGTTGTTTTCATGTTTCAGCTTGACTTACTCACCCTCACATGACTACAGTTTGTATTTATAGTGACTGTGACCCTGCACTTTGCAATCCCAGGGTCCTGTTTCTGTAAAGTAGGGAGCTGACCGAGACATGGTTTACACCTAAAAATGTAGGCTATTGAATATCGTCTATTTGTCATTTATAATGTAAATGACGCATATGTTTTGACTGGAAAATATCTATGTGTTAGAGGAGTTCAGATAAAAGAGAACAGGAAGTTCAACAATACATCAAAATAGCTCAGAAGGGAAAGTAAAAGTAAGTAAGACATACAAACATTGGCACTATATGAGGTGACACAGTGCTCTGAACCCAGAGGGGAAAAAAACCTCAGGAGAAATGTGGCACTGGATATGTAGGGACAAGAGTGGTGTGAGACAGCTGTATGTGTCAGTTAGTCTTGTTTGTGTCAGCTAAGGTTACCATCACAGTCCGCTCAGCAGCACCACATACTTTTATATAACACTGGAGTTGATAAATGACATTTTTCCAGCGTCGTTCGCAAAAGTATTACTAAGTGTGACTTTTATGGACATTTAACCCAATTCTTAATGTTGTAGAAATGAAACGCTATGGTGAAGCAGTTACATACGGTCTTGAGATGGGAACATATCATGAACATATCGTGATTAAACAGGGTTCCAAATCTAGAGGTTTGTATTTTGGCTATATTTGGTGATGTAAGAGTAACAAACTAGCTTAGAACTGAACATGAAGCCGTAACACCATAAATAAAAAGTCATACATAGAGTTGGTTAAAGTTTGGCATATTCCAGTGAATGCCTTGCATGTATGAATGTGAGTCCGGTCATTGTTTTTGTGTGTGTGGCTGACTTTAGATTGACCTTGTCAGCTCCACTAAAATCCAGTCCCTCCTCAATCTGCATCGCTGGATGTATAGTTACAATGACCTACTTGCCACAGGAGATGGTGTAACTGCAAAAATGCGTACTGCAGAGCTTCGACTGAAAATGGCTACTTTTATTAGTAATTCAGTGATCATTTTTTACTCTTCAGAATTAATTTAATCCCATCCAATGCCACAGTTAAATGGGGCAGGAGTTATTTTAAGGTTCCCACACTCCTGGTTCCTCTAACACATTAACTAGTTACGTCAGTCGTAAAAGAGAAAGAGCAGTGATGTTTCTGGGGACATTTCCATTCCATGATTTGGCAGAGCGCCGTAACGTCCTCCATATGAGGTGGTGAAACTGTAGCGCACGTATTTTGGTAAGTTATCGTCATGTGAACACGTAGAGCCAGAAGGTTGTGAAGCGCCCCGTCTTCTGCCTCTGAGGCCCCAGTGTTTGTTGCTGCCCTTTGGCATATTAAGTTTCAGATGTGCAAACCTCCAGCTTGGGCTGTGGCTGCTAGTGGAAATTTCCACTTCTCATCCAGGCATCACCTACTGAATGGGATGTTGTGGGTTGCTCACGGGGACGACTGAACAGAGCTGAACTCTTTTGGTCATTTCAAAACATAAGCTGATCATAATGAAAGTGAAAATAACTGTAAATAGAATAGAAGTGGAATTGTAGACGTTTTTAGAAAGCACCTGAAAGCCCTTTAGTTACTATACTTTCACAATCAAGTGTTACTTTTTGTTTCTTCTTTGCAAAATTCTTCTTTGCTTATAGCAAGTGAATGGATGTTTTGTTATTCTACTTAAACATAAAAGAAGCTTATCATGTGTACATGTGGTAAGGGGTTGATGAGTTGAGGGATAGTTTGACATTGTATATTCTGGCTAGTTAGACAGTTTATATATTATGACTGGATTTTGCAATGAATTTGTTAATGAGAAGGTTTTCTTTTAAGATTTTGTAAAGACAACCCATGGGCTGATTGAATTAGAGCAATAGAAGCTTTATCTACACACATATTGCCAACATATTTGTTCCAGTAGTGCATAAGTCATAGTACTGACTGTTGCTATCGGTCAATTTGTAACTATTTCACAACTGACCCATCCTTAGTGATGACTCACTGCCCACTGGTGCTGCCATGAGGTATTGTGTATGCTCAGAGACAGGTTCAATCTATAGAGGAAACTGTGCTCCCAGAGACTCTGATAGCGGGTTTACCTTGTCCAAGTTTTACCCGACATGAAAAATGTCTGTTGGAATTCTTTGAAAAAGGGTGAGAGTTGAGGACTACAAAAAAAATCTGTTTGCAGTGGCTAATCAGTGTAATCAGTGACTCATTTCCTGGAGAATGTGCAAGATTATTTGCAACGGCTGTAAAGATTATCTGATGTGCATTTATGTGAGAATAGGTATGTTTTTTTTTTACCCTAATTTAAATTATGTCACATATACTTGGTGTTTTTCAGTCACTTTACATTTTTTATTTATCTCATTTTTGTTGTAATACTTCATTAATAGGGTTTAGTTATTTGACCTTTCATGTAAGAATTCTACATTGGATAATGATTTCAATTTGTTAAATTTTGAATAGGTTTTATGTGGGCCAAGAGTCGAGCGAAGCCAAGTAAGAGCCACATCATTACATCAGTGTAAATCGTGATCACGAACCGCGTCCAGCAGGTGGAAATGTGGGATCCTCTTCGGCCGGCCGCTGTGTCCAATGCGTCTTTTCTACTGCCGGCAGTCCATGAACTTCTACAGTTTATTCAGAAGTTGATCTGGGGTCTGGTCGTAGCTGGCAGCAGATGGTAAAATTTGTGCAGATTAAAAAAGTTTTCAAAAGAATCTAGAAATATTGTCTCAGCTGTGGTGCACAATAGGTCATTCTCTGTCTTTGAACAAATGATCCAGGGTTGTTGTGGATGCAGCTCAGCTGTTAGATGACCAGATATCAGATAACCCTGTTAGATTAATACTCTGTTTCTATCTGGTCTGTGTATTCTCTCCATAATTAAAGGATGCACACCACAGTGGCTCCACTGTAGCGATTTACCCACTCGCACTCATTTCCTATGAATGTGATGTGTTGTTCGGGGTTATGCAATAGTATGAGGCCCCCTGAAAATGTCTTGAGTGAGATGTAGATGGTAACAGAAATGGTGTGATGAGGAGGGGAACAGATGCAAGTCACATGTACCGTTTGCAGCCACTGGAAGCATTTATCTGCTACGTCGAGTCTGAATGTTCGAGCCTTTCTGTCAGTATCGTCACAGTGACACATCTCTCAGTAAACTTGCACTTGGAACTCAGTACGCACCATTATTATTAAACATACTCCACGTAGCTCTGTCAGCACTGCCTCAGTTAATAATCACACTCTGCACAAGTTGTAAACCCAGTTAGGGATTCTGGTTTGGTTTTTGTACTGAATGGAAATTTTCCCAAAAGGCCAGAATGTTATTTTTGCATAACAGGAAGCTGTTTAGTAGCAGTAAACCTAAAGGAGAGTTTCCCAAAGATTTTTCAATCTGAGGCCTGACAGATCGATGCTGTGGCTCTCTGGGGAGCACATTTATCAAAATTATATATTGTTTATATTTATCATTGAATAAAATTTTGCATTTGTATTATTTCTGTACTGGAGGCTTTTCTCATCATATCACACTTAGACTTAGACTTCCTTTAATTGTCTTTGTATTATTTTGCATAATTTTCTTCCTCTTTTGTGCTTTTTTCACATGTCTATAAGTAATGATATTCTTTTACATTACCCGTTGCAACATTTATAGTCTTCCAGAGATCACCTTTGAATTCTTATTATTTTACCCCAGCAGTCAGTGACCCGCATAAACCCAGGAAATCAGAAAAGAAATTCATATGTGCAGATGTATGGAAAGGATTGATGGATGACAGATGAAAGACAACCAACATATATTGTGTTTATGTGTTCCCCTAAATAGAATTCTTCTAAATGACTACTCACCTGTTGTTTTCTTGACACTGGTGGGAAGCACAGACATCACACTGGCATTATATATCCCATTCAGTTAGTGTGATTAGTTGAAACACAGGTGTCAAACTCGTGCCATGGAGGGCCAAGACCCTGCGGGTTTTCTTTCCAACCAGTCTCTCCAGCAGGTGATTTTAATGATCAACACCTTCTTC
>JAPTHA010000001.1:498791-512240 GCA_029814585.1 Gymnapogon annona
CAGCGGTGGGGAATGAATTGCATCCCGATGGCTTACAGATCTAGTCTCTGGGTCCTGTTGCAATGTCGCCGTGGCTGTCCGTGCAGATTGCCTTTCTGTGTGAGCTAGCTTAGCTCCCGTTAGCTAGCAGCTGTCAAGCCCCAGCGTTGAGTGAAACGTGCGGGGCTGGTGTTCAGGGTTCATGTAAGTCCGAAAAACCTCTTGTGAAGTGTGAATTATGCCATGACTGCGTCGTAAACGTCCTGTAACCCCTAACGAACCGTGTAACTAAGGCGGTAACAGGGGTTAAGCTCAAACCTAATATACTATAACGTTAATATACTATAACTTGTGGCAACGCCGGCTAACTCCGTGATTTTCTGACGCAACCTTAGCTGATATTAAAGTACGATCCAAAGGTCACGATATGAGGAAAAAAAGGGTTTTCTGTATGATAAACTGAACGTAAAGGACTGCAGTCCACTTTTTTTTACCTCTTTATGATCACATTGTTTTAAATAAAATGCACACAATTGATTATTTTGACTATGCATTCGTGCACTACAGCAATGCTTTGTTCTAATATCAAGAAAATGCTAGAACAGAACAAGTTGCCTTCATCGTGTTGATCATTTTAAATGGAAATCACATTTTCATGGACCGAAATTTAACAATCGGCAATTGACAGTTTAATTTTAGTTACACAAATGAAACCATTTTCGGTTTTTTTGACATTATAGTTGACATGTTACAAGAAGAACCATTGTATGCTTAAGGTTTAAATTTAGTCCCAAATCATTTTTCAATTTAAAGAGTGGAGTTATTCTAATACACTCAGATGATGCCGGGATTCTGAAGTCTCTTTTTACTGAATATGATGGATTCACAGGAGTGCATGGAAGTATCATCTTGGTCTAGTTTTGTTTGTTTTATTTTTTTTTCATGCAGCAGATTAAGTGAAACTGAAGTGAAAACACATACTTGAGTTACTGTATACAGTGCTATGTTTTGGTGTTTGAATATATGAGAATTAACAAGTGTTTCTTTAGCTGAGACAATCAGTCAGTCATGACTGAGAATTGTTGACATAGTCAGATGCCTATTTCCAGTTGTGTCTGTTCTGTGGTTAAAATCCAAGTTTTTACAACAGCAAATCAGGAGCATATTCAAAGATATATTTCATCTCTTTTCAGTGAAGACAGGTAAATTACACTCACTGAAAGACAGTGTTTCGAAATAGAGGTCAGATGGGATGTTGTCATCATGAAAGCCCACATCACCACCGTTAACACATTTGACCGTTTTCTCTGAAATCCAAAACTGAAATGTTGTCTTCTTGTCTCCATGCTGTGGACCATACCTCAGCGTCAGGACCCATTTTCAAAGGTTATCCAAATGAGGTCAGCCTTTATGTGGCTCTTGTTATTACTCCACCACTGGTGCTGTTTAAATCAATTCAGTTTCACAAAAAGCAATGCTTTGATCCTTGATTTTATCAACTCCAGCTCTTTTGTGTTTCTAATTTCCTCATCCCCCAACATTTTGTTTTCATCTCAGGCCAGCTGTTGTTTTCCAGCGCCTCTCTGTAATATGTCTAAGAAGTTTTCTTCTCCATGCCTCAGCCTTATAAAAATCCTTCTTTTCTTTTCTTCAAGTGGTAATTTGCCGAGCTCAACATGATAAAGGAGCATTAGCCTATACTCCTAGTGGTGTCCGATTTTCATGCAATTGAGTGGATAATCCCTCTTGAACTTCAGCAGTAAAATAAATGTTATACATGATGGGAAAACAAACGAAAACTCATCATTGGAAAAGCTGATGAATAAATTGAAGCGTGTTAGGATTGTTGGGTTTTCAGAGCCCTTTCTGTCACTTTGGCGACTTTGGGATCCGTTTTTATTTGTATTACTGATTTTATTTCAGTTCATTTTACCTGCAGTCATTCAATGTCACACACTTTACTTTCACAATCGGTTAAAGTGTAATTGTAATGAAATCACATCACCTACACAGACAACACAAAACATCATAATGTCCATGTCCTTATAGATGCTTTTCATGGTGCCTAATTTATTCAAAAACATTTTTGGACAATATGTGTCATAACAAAGTGGTTAAATATTGCCACGAAAACATATTACAGAAAAACACACAAAAATAGTACACCCCTACACAATGCAATAATGCAGTCTGATGGATTGACACAACAACACATGCCACCCTCTGGAAATTGCACTGTTGAGTTTTTGTTGAGACTGTCCAGGAGAGGTTGCCTCAACTCTGCGGTCATTTTGGAGGCTGTAGTTTGTGGTCAAATTGTACTGGAATGCAAACCTTGTTACTCCACCTTGTAACTCTGGAGAGATGTTCAACATGTTGCTTGAGAGTAGCGCGGCTATATGCTGCCAAAGCTGAGCGTGTGTTATCTGGATAGGTATTTATTGTATGTGGCCATGTACCTGTGTTTGAAAAGAAAGGAAAAACAAACACCACCTGTGAAATCTGCAAAGATTTACAAGTATTTTGACTTTATTAAAAACTCAGACCTGGTCCTGATCATTTTGGAATATATGGTGTTCCTTCGTGATATGTGCTTAAAATCTGTCTCTCTCTGGTGGCACTTTCTTGATTTGTACTGGTTGTAAGTCTTTTATTTATGTGTGTGTCTTAGGTTTTTAGCTCGCAACCTGGTCAGGATGTCGGGGCACAATCCATTGTTGAGGCTGGAGCAGCGAGCAGCTGAGGCCGACCAGATCATCGAATACCTCAAACAGCAAGTCCAGCTGCTCAAGGAGAAAGCCTGTAAGAGGACACCACGCTGACACCGATACATCGAAAGGCTTTATCTAACTGCTGCATCTATAAATATCCTTTGACATAAAATTTGCACTGGCATGAATGTAAATAAATATATATATATATATATTTAGACTCACACTATTGATTTTATTTTGTGATTAAATGTGTGATTTTTTTTGGAGGCGGTGCAGGTTTTCTGTTCACATCCCTGTGCACAAACATTGAGTAATAAGTCAAATATTAATTTAAGCAGAAGTTAATGCTTCATCTTTTGCCTTGCACACACAGAAATATGAGGTAACTAGATTATTGGGCAGGTTTTTTTTTCTTCAACTCCAAAGCACAACATCGATTGCAATAATCAACATGATTTCGTGGACACTGTCCTTTTTATTATTTCAGAATCAGTTCTCTGAAGCTTCTGCGGGGAGGTTCGATATCATTGTTGTGCTGAGCAATAACGGGGTTTTTTTTTTTTGGTGTGTTTTTTTGGTCAGTGGTTCAGGCCAGCTTCAGAGAGGAGAAGAAACTGATGGTGGAGAATGCCAAACTGAAGAGTGACATTGAGGAACTGAAAAAACTGCTGCTGGAAAAAGAGAAGAAGAGAGGAGGTATGTCGATCCTAATTCCCAGCAAAAGATTTCCACTACAGATCAAATGTTTGTTTGTCTTGTATAAAAGACCTTGATGTTGTTATTCTTTATATCAAGTTATAGAAGCGGTTCTGTGGGCATGACTTTGAACATTTGATGTCAGTTGCTGCTCATTAGAGCGTTGTTTTGGTTTGTGCTATCATGATAACATCTTGTGCATTCTCGCCTCAACCCAACGTAGACAGATCTTTTTCTGTTGTTTTTATTAAAAGCAAGCCGTATTACTTCAAACATAGCCATTAGGGTGATAGGGACGACATGTCTGTTTGCCATTGTGGCTCTGACATACGTTGACACTGAAGCACACATGTAATGTTTTCCAGAAAGAAGCTGCAGGAATGAAAGGGGATTGTACGAAACAAGCAATTTAACCTCATTCAAAAAAAAACCTCAATCTGTTAGTGTTGGAACACTGGAGGAATGCATTCCAGTGTGTGCGGGACTAGGTTTGTATCTAATTGCGATGTTTATGTTTGGGGTTTCTTTTCAATGACTTTAAAGTGGCATAAAAACCTTAATCAAACAGCGGCTAAATATGACCCTATTTTAGAGGAATTTCAGTCGCCTGTGCTGATTTTATTAGTGAGAAAACATAATATTGACCGTGTCTATAATTGTGCCTTAACAAACTTTCTGCATGCTGTGATAACAAACACTGTGTTTCATTGTAATGTGCCACAGGGTGTGGATCTTTGAATCGTAGCACGGATTTCTTGAAAGGAAATTTAAAGGTGATGTCAAGAGTTTAAGGTTATTGCCCGTAATTCCAAGGTAAACCGGAAAGAACCTCATCTTAGACGTAGAATTAAGGTAATTAAAATGCATTATGGTGACCGCGGTGTGCCAGCAGACCGATGTTTGTCAGACACAGGCACTCGATTTTGTGGGAATTCAAACATCAGGCGCCTTAAATGATGGGTTATTTCTTTTCTGGAGAGTTATGGCAGGACATTGTTCCCTACTATATGGCCCCGTTTCCTCGTTTCCATCAACGTGTGATTTTCCCATCAAAACTGTTTGCATCAGGAGAGCAGTCCTCCCACTGGATGTGTAAATAAATCTCCGTCTCTATCATTTCCATTGTATTATGTTGATACGAGCAAGTCTGTGTGTGGAAAGGGAGCAGTGTAATTCAGTGATATTCTTTGCGCAAATTGTTTGTCTCGTTCATCTTTACTAAAGTGATTCTACAAGACTGGTGTGCCACAGCTGCTTGAGAAAAACCAATTCTTATGGGGTTTTTTTTGTTTTTTTTCTGTGTGCGTGTAGTGCGAGAAGTGGCTATGCCGTCCGGTGACACCAGTGTCGAGTGCGCTTCCAAGCCTCCCCCACCAACAACCACAGGCCCAGCACCTTGTGCCTCTCCTGCTGGAGCCGTCCAGACTCCTGCTCCAAAAGACGAGGGCAAAAAGAAGAAGCCAGAGAAAAAAGGTAATTGCAAAAAAAAAAAAAAAAACCTGGCACACTGGTTACTCTTAATATAAGGCAATTGGACAGTTTTACTTGTTTACACTGTGAGTTTATTAAAGGTACATCGCTTTAATGATTACAGTCTCCTGTCCCCGGATCTGTTATCCCTGTGTGTTCCAAAAATCAGGACAGCTTCAAAGTGTTCTGTTACCGCTGCCTGGAACAACTTCCAAAAGCAGATAAAACTGAAGGAATTGGGCTCCAACAGCATTCAAAGTCATTGTAAACCAATGGGAAAAGAACAAATCTGGATGTAGTTGTTTTTCTAATCGACTGTATCAGATTGGGTGGAGATGGTTTTAAGGAACACCGTTATACTACTTGTTATACGATTTATGTATGGCTTTAGGCCTGAGTTTTATTATGTGTTTTATGTATATTTTTAGTGCGTGTCTATGGATATAATCTGTCGTCTAGCTTCCGCTACTGCCGTCTTGGCCAGGACACTCCTGCAAAAGAGACCTTTAATGTCAAGGAACCTTTTTTTTTTTTTTTGGTTGAATAAGTGTAGAATAAATGAAAGATATATACAGTACATATATATCTCGTAAAAAAATTCAAAAACCTTGTAACTAGTGACACCAGTGGTCAGTGAGTGAACTGCATGCATTAGCCATAAATGTTGCTTCATTATTGTCACATTAGTTTGAGTCACAGTCCCCAAATTAAAATCAAAGGGTAAAGCCAACACTGCAACTTCAACCTTTTCTGCACCCATCTTGAAGAATGACTAAATATCACATTTAAACTTTTAATGTGAATGTTTTGTTGAAGTGTGTCACCATAGGGCTTCACAAGACTACACCCTAAATGCGTTGAGTTGCGGTATGTTATGAATTACTGTAGTTGTTTCAAGTGTTCTGTACATTTTACAACACAGCAATAAGAGAGTCTCTGCATAGTTTCAGTGAATCGGTACTGATTGAATGAAAAAAGTATCCAAACTGATTTCAGGTGTGAGACCTTTTTGGTCAGTTAGAGTATGTGTCAGGTGAAGACAGAACACAATCAGAACTGGATGTGTTTACAAGTGTATCAGTCAGAGCGCGAGAGCAAATGCGTTGAGTCTTCGACAAACTCATCGGCCTGTTTTGCATTTGTTTCCAGATGTTCTACTCCTCTTATTCAGATGCTTCTTTTATTAGTTGTAGGTTTTAATTCTCCACATGCACACATTTTTAATGTTGTCATATTTGCACCTCGTCCAAAGTGCCATCCACAGTCGGTCTAATAACCCACGAGTAACCTCAGTGAAGTCCTGGTCATGTTGCGTTATGCTGAGAGATTACACTGAGGAGAAATGTTGAATATCAAAGGCAGCAGTTGGAATTAATTTTGTTCAGGACTGGTGTGGGCTCCGATGAATGATTAAAGACCGGGTGATCATTTGATCAGTGGAATGAATGTGTGGAAGGAAACCCGGCGAGTGAAAGCTACTTTGTCTCCTGAGAGGAAGCGTCTGCTATTCCGCTATGTCACCGGATCATGTAGCATTCATTTTGAGCCAAAATCGGCTATTGGTTTTGTCGTTAAATTGCGGTATGTACATCACCTCTCGGAGAAGAAGCGAAAAAGTAATTTCCGTAATCGGTCGTGTTTACTTATTGATGACAGGAAACACATGCCACCCCGAGGCCTGTCATTGGTGGGTTTTGTTTGCTTTTAGGGGAGGAAATTAAAGTGGATTCCAGATGGGATGTCCAGTGTTTTTTCAACTATGACTTGGTTTTTAGAATTTCCCTTGGAAACATACCGGTCGGCTGAAATACTTTCAGTGCTTTTAAACAAACATTCTCTATAATATCGTGCACATTTTGCATTATAGCGTGAAAACTGTCTCAGATGCCTGTCCTAACCTTTCCTTAAGACATGACCAGTCGCTACCGTCTGACCGTACTGGAAAAGCAAACACCCAAAATATATCGTATCTTATCATATCACGGTTTATTTTCAGTAAATTAACAAAGAAAAAATGAACGAATGTCTCCCGTACAAGTTAATTTACAGTTTACCATAGACATCCGTCAACAAACAAAGTCCAATGTATCAAACATAAATCAATATACAAACACAAAACCAGTCAGAGTGTGTCTGTATGCACATTTTCCATAATGGACTCTTTTTGATGCCAGGAGGTGAAAAGGCTGAGAAGAAGCAGGCAGCTCCCAGCCAAGAGGATGCCATAGTGGACATATCCCGTCTGGACCTGCGCATCGGACTTATAATCTCAGCAGAGAAGCATCCGGATGCCGACAGTCTGTACGTGGAGCAAGTGGACGTGGGGGAGGCTTCTCCGAGGACTGTAGTCAGCGGGCTGGTGAAACACATACCCCTGGACCAGGTACGGTCCCTCTCTTTTAGAGCACTGCTAGAGTTCTAATGTTAGCACTGTTGAGTCTAAAGGAACCCTGCGTAGCCAGTGTGGGCACGGTTAGTTTAGATTAGGGTCATTAGGTGTCAGTGAGAACAGATTTGTCTTGTACAAGTTGTGTATTTTACTTATGCTAAAGGTAGGCCTGTCGCAATTAGAGGTCTGTGGTTGGGAGAAAAGCAGATGGCCAATTAATCAACACACACACACACAATACATAGCAGAAAGTAAAAACTTAAGTACCTAAATAAATATATATAATATTTAAGCAGTTCTAATGACTGTGCTTGCTAGTAAAACAGACATACAATGCGTTAAGCGGAGCAGCAGTCATCTTTAGTCTGATGGTTTAATAATGCTCTACTATCAAAACCACTGGGAGGTGGCAACCTTTCTCTATGGAATTAGCATGATTGCGTAGTTTCCTCTCAGAGTAATCCCACTGTCTAAAGACTTGCACCGTAATTGACTAACTGGTCGATATAATCCACCCATAGATGTGAGTGTGAATGGTGGTTAATGCTCCTATAGTTACGCCTTCAGGCAGTAGTCGCAGGGATAGGTTCTAGCCGCCTCGTGACTCTCCAGAGTACTCAGTGGTTTTATAAATTGAATAAAAGTATATAAATTGTATTAGGTTTACAGTAATTCACGTATACAATAGCTAAGGCAGCGTGTGAATGTTTGACACAGACATCTGGTTTTCAGTTATGATATTCCCAACTTTGTATTTTTTACATCAGTGTATGACTATATGGAGCAGGCTAAAATGTAATAGTTGTGGTGACCACAGCTGACAGTGACGACATACCATGTCAAAGGTCACTGAATGCATCATTGTCTTCCTTTTAGTCAGAGCGACTCAGATGCATAGTCTTACAAATACTAATACCCACATAGAACATATCTCAATCATACATTATTCACACAAGCTAGGCTATGTTGTTTTGGACTACGCAGTATTTTTAAAAAAATATAGTTTCATAGTAGTAGTTGACATTCGATGAGTGTCTTTATTATATTTACTATTACTCATGACAGGCAGCAGGAGTGACATTTATGTTGAAATGCAATTTGGCCTTTAATGGAAACACTCAAAACATTCCTTATAGTAAAAATAAATAACAGGCACCATTTAGAAATCTAACTCTGCTAATCAAAGAATAACTGTTAGGACAAGTTTCAACAGTACACATGACATATTGCTCAGGTTGAAGACACTGTTTTGTAAATACTGTGAGAAAATATTCCCATAATACATGGCTTTGCCAAAACTCAGTCAGACATGAAAAATGAAAACTATTACCAAACCTTCACTGGGCAGCTCTTTGTAACATTTTAATTTAAGATTTATATTTGCACATTTCATAAGGACTGTCCTACCAACAACGGTTTGATTACATTCTAAGGTCTGACATACATCATCTTATGGAGCGCCTGGGTTTCTCTTCTTCTGGGCTTTTGGCACAAGCGACCTCTGTCTTCTGTGTTGTGGAAACCTCAGCGGTCAGCCCATGTAAAAGTGAAATGTTTTCCTGTTTCTCCCCTTGGTTCATGAAATGATACGTACAAGCTGTAAACCCTCTGACATAGTTGTTTTGTATTCCATATATTGTACAAAGTGGACTCTGGAGTTTTCAGTCTCAAACAGAGCAGATCAGATGAAGGTTGTTTTTCCATGTTTCCTTTTATTTTCTATTTGCGCAGGGCATATGGTCTGTAAAACGTTTGGTTTTCTTTCCGCGGTGCAGATGCAGAACCGCATGGCGGTTCTGTTGTGTAACCTGAAGCCGGCCAAGATGAGAGGAGTCGTGTCCCAGGCCATGGTCATGTGTGCCAGTTCACCAGAGAAGGTGGAAATCCTCGACCCTCCGAGCGGATCAGTGCCAGGAGACAGAGTCACCTTCCAGGGCTTCCCAGGTACCAATGACACCCCACCGTGCCCCGCTGCACTCTGGGTAATGTAAGAAGTACTGGGCAGCTCTGAGAAAAGCCATTGGATATGACTGTGCTGAGTCAACTAAAAAGAGCAGGTTTCCACCCCCACTCCCCATCCTTTAGTTTACTTGTTGCCAGAAACAACGCAGCCCTTTCTACATTCTTTCCTCTGAAGACGCTGGTCACGGAGCGTTGTCAGACTCTGCTGAAAGCTCTCATTAAACGACCCTATAGCTGTGTTTGCTGGCAGCTAAATGTACTGTGACAGTCTAATCAACGCTTATTGCTAAGAATGTAACTTAGTTTTCATGGCCTACCTGAAAGACAAGTGCAACCATTTTAACCCTTCGTAGAACTTCGCAAAAAATGTTAACCTCTGTGTGTTATCAGAGAATGTAACCAGACTTTATTAGTTTTGCGATAATTTGTATTGTCATGTTGAAAATCAAGGTCAGACAAATGACCATATTTGGCTCATTGTCAACAAGTGGCAAAAATTCTACAATAAAAAAGAAATTCATATGTATTTTAGAGCATTAGCACATCACTTTTCTAACATTAGACCAACATAAGTGCTGATCCAGACACCTGTCATCCACATTAAGCCAATATAAAAAATACAAACTCCTGAACTAAGATAAAACCACCTAAAAATGGTAAATGGATTGCACATTTAAAGTGCACACATTCACCCATTCACATTCATACACCAGTGGGTGCTCAAGGGCACTTTAACTTGTGGACAGTCGGAGCCAGGGTTCAAACCACCAACCCGTCGGCCATTGGATGACTCGCTTTACAGCTGCACAGCTGCATTAAGGCTGCCTAAGGCTGGGCTGCACGCTTTGCTGCAAACTTAGACGTAGACCTCATGTTAGCTTCAATTGTGTTGGCGCAGCCCAGGAAAAGTATTTCATACTATATGTCTATGAATGAGGCCTGAAATCCAGCAAAGAGTTTAAAACATCACACACACTAAGACTCGGCCAACGTAGTCAACATTTATCTCTCTCTCTTCAAATTTATGAGAGTAGTCTGAAGGGGATTGGTCTTGATATTCATTTACTCGTGCATTCTTTTCAAAGAAAATGGTAGTTCCCAAAGGATTAAGAGAAGGGGCCGATGATTAAGATACTCACGGCTCATGTCTCAGCCACCTCCAATACTCATGAGACGAGCCTTTGGACTGACATTAGTTTATGGATGGCTTTCACAAAAGTTCTACACAGACCATGTTTTGCGAACGTGCTTCATCAGTAAACGGTGGGAGCCAAAAGCCGGGTCGACGATGGAAACGAGTTGATGGCTCGCCTTTGTGTTGAAATAAGAGGTGAAAGACAATTTTGTCTTTTCCCCAGTTTCTTTTTTCTTTTTTTTTTTTCTTTTCCTGCAACCAACCTCAAAGTACAGATTCAATTACAACCAATCCACTGCTGGTGTGAGGACATGGTTGTAATTGCCCACATTTCCTCCTCTAATGGGCCCCAGTGTTTCTGCTGGAACGTAACAATGCACATAAGCTGCTCATCAAAACCCCTTTCACGCTTCTGATCAAAACGGATTGTTGCCACTCCGGGGTTGTAAAACCGGCACAATTCACCCACTTTGGGAAATGAAACACATTAGTGTCGTCGCACCCCGCGATGCTCATGGAGCTGACACCAGACAGAAGCACAGCCAGCGTCGCCCGTAGTTCTTCACAAACACGACATCAAAACACCGTCGACACGAAACAAGACCTTGTGTCGATTATTTTCTCTGGATCCGCGTCTCAATCCTGAGAAGTTTGGTTGAGATGTTTTGAATTATGGTGAGAAGTAATGGCAGATTTAAGGCACGGACGCATTAATAGATCTTGATTTGAAAAAGAAAAGAAAAAAAGAGACTATTCCCAGGTCATGTGGGAGGAATAAAATGAGACTTGGCTCGATAATGTGTAATACGATGTTTGGTCAATTGCTCACATTTTTATTGGCCTTAGTGCGATGACACTGGATCAGCGTGAGTTCATTACGAAAAACCCATGAAGAAAAGTCATCAATCACTGCATATGAATGTATTAAACCAGCGCTCGTGTAGGTTACGCCAGGACACGACACACCACAAAATGTTCATACTGTATCTGCCCTGGATCCCTCCTCCCTTCAAGTGTGATGGATGAATGCAGCCCAGACCGGCCTCTAATACATCAAACTGACTTGTTGATTGCAGGTGAGCCAGACAAAGAGCTGAACCCCAAAAAGAAAGTCTGGGAGCAGATTCAGCCAGACCTGCTCACAGACGCCCAGTGTGTTGCAACCTACAAGGGAGCTTCCTTTGAAGTCGCCGGAAAAGGAGTGTGCAAAGCCCAAACCATGAGCAAGAGTGGAATCAAGTAACGCAACTCAGTGTTTACTTGGCATTGATCCTCAGTGACGATGACGACGATGATGATGTGTTGTAGAACTGATCAGTCGTGAATGGGAGTAAATGCTTTGAGACTGCGCAATAAAAGAGTTTGAAAATGACGGATCCATGTGTCTTGAAAGTAACCTGCTGGTGGGAACGCGTTCCTTTAGACCTTCAAAATGTGATTAAAATGACCCCCGTCGATATATCTGGAAACAAGCAGGCTGACACAGCTGTAGGAAATAACATGAACAAATGGAATCATAACTGAACCTAACGAATCATCGCTGCTTAGAGGTTACACACTGGCGAGGGTGTGATGTTCAAGTTAAATAGTTAACCCCCCACACACACACACACACAAACACACTGAACTAAATGGCTTCTGTCTGTTACTGTGACAAAACTGAACATTTCAAGAAATGAATAAAATGTGTAAAATGTTAGACGAATAAAACTCTTATGCAGTAAAACTAAGATATATATATAAATATTTTCTGCCCCAAAAGATATAAAGAGGTGTAATTTAGTCTTAGATACTTGACACCTGGTCTGAAGACTTTAATTTTTTTTCCATAATGATTTTGAATACATTTGGTGTGTTTTCTTAATAGGCTGTGATACATACTGTATGTGCAGCTGTTATAACTACAATGGAAGGAGATGACCGTGACCTTTGAACTACCCGCCGTTGTTGATCAGTACAGCTTTGCTAATATGTCTTTCTACCGGCTACGTTGTCCTTTGATTCTGAGGTTACATTTCCAAGCGTCCACAGTTTCCACTTTGTCTGGTCATGGGCATTTTAATGAGCAGGAGATGAAACAGGAATGTTTTACTACAAAGCCCAACAAAAACAGATCATTTCAAGAGGTTCTTTTTACAGAGTCTATTTTAAATGGCGCAGTCCTCCCCGTCTGCCGACCCACTATCATTATCTCTGTCTGACGCTGCCATGTGCTTTGTTTTATTGCCCCCCTCAAAGTGGACCCACCTCCGGAAGTTTTGGACTTCCTAAAACGGCGTTCTATTCTCCACAGCTCTGATGTTCCAAGGCCATCCTATCCACGCTGTAACGCCATCTGTCACGGGTCAATGCAAGACCACCGTAGAGAGTTTTCTCTCACTGGTGAAACTGTTGGTTCTGAAATCTGTCTTATTATTCCGAAGCAAACCAGTGCGTGATTTTAGATCCCAGAAGAAGTACAGCTGTGAAATGGAACACCAAAGTCATAGGTGAAATCAAATCATTCCATTACACAAGTCTGACACATAAAGACTTAAAAATTAATATTGTAGAGGTTATTACTCTCTTTTCCTGCAGAGGGTGCTTGTTAAGTACAAATACATCTGCACAAACTGCCTGCATCTGCAGCTGGAGGACTTCACTCCCGGAACACATTAGAATACAATACAATACAATACAAATGGTAAATGGACTGCATTTATATAGCGCTTTTCTACACACGTATTGTGCCCAACGCGCTTTACATTGGCCTCACATTCACCCGTTCACACACTAGTGGGCGTCTGCTCCCATGCAGGGGCGCTGCCAGGCTCCACTGGGAGCAACTTAGGGCTCAGTGTCTTGCTCAGGGACACTTCGACATGGGACAATCGGAGCCAGGATTCGAACCGCCGACCCTTCGGCCATTGGACGACCCCAATTGTGGCGGCTGTACAATACAATTGATGCAATACAGTACAATACAAACTACAGTAGAATACAGTACAGTGCAACACAATTGATACAATACAAACAGTACAGTACAATACATTACAATGCAATATAGTACAGTGCAATACAACAATACAATACAGTACAATACAATACAACAATACAGTACAGTA
>JAPTHA010000001.1:943628-955986 GCA_029814585.1 Gymnapogon annona
CATCCATCCATCCATCCATCCATCCATCCATCCATCCATCCATCCATCCATCCATCCATCCATCCATCCATCCATATGTTGAAATGGGCTTTTCATAATGCAAGTAAGCACTGTGTAGAACAAGACGAAAGTCTGTTTCTGTGGGTTTATATCCATTTCCTTCAGAGACACAAACATCTATCTTGCCTTTACGTGGAACTGGATGCTTTTGACTGAGGTATTTTTTAATAACTTTAATTAGATCACAAAAATAATGTAGTGATATGGAGCCATTAAGAACATACTGACTTACAATTTAAAAAAAGAAAAAAATAGTTTACCTCTGGAGTCTTTTCATAGCCCAGTAGGCAGAGCTAAAGCTAAGTAACTTGAGTAAAATAAAGTATTGTCAGTACCCCCAGTTGTTCAGCAAATGAAACAACTATTAGGAAACTTGCACCACTGATTTGATTTATTTGTACTCCATCCCTGCAGCTTTCCAGCTCTGTATAAATTGTGGGCACCTGTTTTCTAGCACCCAGCCTCCCACAGTCCAACTCTATGCTATGTGCTGTGTATGAAATGGCATGGAGCCAATGTGAGAGACGAACATTTATAAGCAAAATATTCTTTCTCCGGAGCGATGAAACGTAGACCGTGTAACAGGTGGTGAAAAAGAGGAATGCACTGAACGGATGCTCATGTTTTCCTACTTCTGCTAGACCTCTGAACTAAGACTTTTTGCTGTCACGTTAACATTTTCTTTTCGGGTTTTCCAACTGTCCGTTTGTTGGCGATCGCTTATTAATGTAAGCTTTAATCGCCTTTAAAAAAGTTTAATTGGCACCTTATGTAAAATCCGTAAGACATCTTCTGCAGTCCTATTGTTTCTCTCAGTGTGTTGATAAAGGACAAAAGCAATGAAGCTGTATGAAATAGGACAATTAGTTTCATCATGAAGCCACAATGATTACAAAAAAGTCATCCTAAGACTTTATCACTTCCCAGCACAGATGAGTTAAGAAGGGAGTTCACCTCATCTCAACCTTTCCATTGATTTTTGAGCGAGTGGGAGATCTGGGGATTACTTTGGAGAACAGCAATGAAGACCTAGCTTATTGGGTTTTTTTGTATTTGGCAAATGGGCTTGACAAAGATGGAGGAGACAAAATCTAGGGCTTACAGCTGCGGCACCCAATCGGGGGAACTTGAAAGCAGCGCAGGGATGGGAAGCTGGGAGAGAGGGTACCTCATTTAGGAGTGGTGAATTTGGACAGGGGGCATGGGGAAATGCTTAAAGTAAACCGCAGAGGCCCCAGCAATCGTCAGGAATTGAGACGTTTTAAACCTTTAACGGGGGACTGTGATCAAAGCGGCGGCGGATCCTCACTTGAGTGTGAAAGCGGAACTGGAGGGAACAGAGGGGATTGTGGGGGATCATGGCAGGTTGAAAACGTAAAATCAGCACATTAGCTTTATAAGGGCGTCAGAATATAGGATGATCAGGGGATCATTGGACCCACGGGGAACCAAAGAGAATCCAGTGTGTACCATGCTGATGGGAGGAAAAATGAGGCCACTGCTGACAGAAGAGCCTCCCTTATCAAAGATTCAGTGAAAGTGGGAATAATGTTGCTCAATTCCCATAGAAATAACTTCATACACAAGTTTTGGCTTGAAAATGGTAAAAAATTCTCTTTTTGGATTATGTCGCCATTTCTGTGTACTTTAAAAGCAAGATCGTGGTACAAATGAGGAGCCTTCATCAGATCAAACGTGTCTGTCCGCAGTTCATTGGTAAGTCGTTTAAAACTCGGACTATCATTTCGTCTAATCAGTTCATATCACAGAGAAAGAGAATGAATTCACCCCCACGTCGCACTCTGTGATCTAATACCCAGCGGGTCCACGTATGGACCTCACGTCTCCGTCCCCTTTTACTTCCACCTCAAACGGACCACATTAGCCAGGTTCTTCTACCCCCCACATCTTGCCACGGCCTCTCCCAGTCGCAGGTCTAATTCAGAGGAGCACTTGCCTAGGGTAGCAGGGGTTCTCGCATTGCTGAATTATAAATCAAAGAGCACTTACATGAAACTGCTTGCTAATTACATGTTCATATCACTCCCTTTTCTCTTTATGTCACTGACTCTGATCACTGGGAGGTAGGGGAAGGTACTGAAACCTGGAACTGCCTTTGGAATGATCACGACTAAATGACAGAGTGAAGATGATAGCAATTATTTTCCTGTCATTACCATCTTGTGCATTGATGTTAATGCCCACCCACCACTTGGTCCCACTTTCGGATCTGTCCTTGACGTTTGCGCTTGAGTCAGTTATGAACTGAGGACTTTTTTTTTTGTGTGTGTGTGTGCGTTTCATCCCCACTGAACCTGTACCAGCTTAAGATATTTTTATCTCCTGCGCTGTATTTGTGACTTCCTCATTCGCTTCACGTCCTCTGAGTGTCATTCTCTACCCCCCCCCACCCCACCGCCCCAGTCTGTGAGGCAAACCAATTTATCACTGGCCAAAGCAGGGCCTTCACTTTGTCTGTTTTCAAACTCTCCCTGTATAAGCCGCTCTCCTAATGAAAGGAGGTGCTGCGTCCCGGACAGTCCACTGAGAATTGAGGGGGCAAGAAGTCCTGGTCCAAGCCCAACTTGGGGAAGTAATTACCCCTCTGGTGGACCGCTGAGAGGAGCCCTGCCAGTCGTCCACACACACACACACTACTGACTCACACTTATAGGCCCGTGGCCCAGCCCCCATCGTTAGGGAGGCCCCTGAAGCAGGATGTCATATGACCCGGACGGGGGTGATGCAAAGGGGTCGACTCAGCACGCCTTGGCCCAGGTAGCTAGTATTGGCGAAAGGATCGGAGGACCAGTGCCAAACTCAGCAGAGGAGAAGAGAAAATGGGGAGATGGAAGAGGAGGGGCTTTGACAGGAAGAGGAATGGACTGTCAAGGAGAGATAAATAACGAGGGGAAAGTGGGCAGCAGGTGACCCGCGGCAGGGCTGCCTCGTAGGGACAGTGACCGGCTGACCTCTGGGCTGGCTCTCACTGGGGCCACCCACTGGTCACCTACATCTATACTGTCACATCACAGGAGAAGCCGAGGGATGATTTCCACACATGATGGACCACAAAGACACAGAGATTGTGATTGCCGACACAAAAACCTTAAACTAAAAAAGATTTGCGTTGTGGCCAGAGGAGGAGCTTTAGCTCAAGGAATTTCAGCAAAGATGCACTGTGTTTCTCATCCCTTTTTTTTCTTTTCTTTTTTTTTATTATCGGCCCATTTTCCACTGTCCACCCTGAGAGCAACTGAAAAATGTTTGCCATTATATCACTCATATCAAGTTTAATGAAGCAATCTTGCATTTCATCTGTGTTTTAAGACAGATTTAATATCATATTATCTGTAAGAATATATGGTTCATTTTGTAACCAGGAATCTGAAAAATCACATTTCCTTGTAACTATTTAAAGGGAAATGATTAAGGTGTGTGCACGTGCTTGCGCTTAGTTACTATTGGTGGGATTAGTATTTGTATTCATTTATTGATCATTGCTAATCCCTTTTTCTCAGATAACACAGATAACACTATCTGGTGCTGTATACAACTATTCTATAAATAGTGAGTGAATCCCCCCCACAAAAGCCTTGAAGTTTTGATATATGGAAACACGTGGGTAGAGAGGAATATTCCGAATTGATCATCTATTTATCATAGTCTTGTGTTTGATGACAGTAATCAAAGTTGTGAAAAGTATATAAACAGTATGATAACAGCTGTCTGAGCTGATTAGTTGGCTATAAGACTAATCATATATTTTAACACATATTAATGCTGGCATCATCTAATGCAGCTCAGTTATATAATTCTTCGTTAGGGTCATTAATAAGCAGTGAACTTCATGGCAGAACTCTCTAACAGTGTTGTTAGTGTATCAATAAATGTCTCAGGTAACACAGGTAAAGCCCATGTGGAACAAGATTCAGGATTTTCATAATAAAAATAACCTCAACATAGACATCAGTTGAACAAGTTATTATTGAAGCAGCTCTGAGTAGGAAAACACACTCCAACACAAATGTCTGAGGAGCAAATAACCAACTATTTCCTTAAAGGCCAAATCTTCTGTTGACTGAGTTGTATAAATTACTGTAATGTTGATATGGAGCTGCATAAATACAAATAAAAAAAATCCAAATACAAATACAAAATAAATATAAATATAGTAAAATAAATAGTTACTTACAAATAGTTACAAATACTGATAACAAGTATGGAACATATTTTTTGATTAAGATATGGTGAGAACTGTGGTGTAAAAAAAATATAAAATGGCAACTTTTATTTTGGCAACTGGATTGTTGACATACTGGCGAAAACCCCAATCTAATTCATACAACGCATCTTTCAAAATTTGTCCCTCATAGTTATTAGCCGTTATTCTGTGTTTGAAAAGCTAAAATGATGATACTTCCTCAAATTCTTGACTCGAATAACACCCGCAATTATAAATGCTGGGAAAATGACACAGATTAGAAGCGATAGATAACCTGGTCTTTCTCCAGCTCTGGTTCCATAAATTTAAAGCTAACTTATCCTGAAAAAACTCCCTCTGGCTGTTTTTTTTTTTTTTTCCCTCCGGTACTACCGCTACTTTTTTCATCATGAATCAGTGTCTGAGTTTCTAATGTAATTTACTTCAGTGAGATGCCTGGGATGCCCATCATTCTCCCTATCTGTTCCTGCTGGTATTGATCCTCTTCTCTTACCAATTTGAGATCTGCCTCTACAGGAGCTCTTGCGTCCATATCTGCACCACTGGACCAAACCCAGCTTCTGTGCAGCCACAATAGCACTCCTTCTCTTATGGTGTCAAGTGAATAACATTTTAGCCTTCCAGGACTTTAAAATCTCAAAAACTCGACGAAACCCCCTGAATAAGATGAACTTTTTAGTCCAGTTAAGTCCTCTCTATTCGTGTAATTGATAAGATAATTATGCACACTTTCATGTCATTGTATAATTTTCTAATCAGAATAAATAATAATATTTCTCAACTCTGACATTTAGCACTAAAATAAACCACTGAGGTAAAATAAATTTAAAAAAATAACAGGAAAAGATGCTATGACTTGTTCATATGATCATCAGACTCTGGAACAAATTTGTATTTTTATGCATTTTTTACAGTGTGGGCAGTTGTCATTTACGAGCTGGTCATATGCTGTGACTGGCTGCTGTACAGGTAGGCTGTGTAAAGGACAATTTAACAATTGGATTCATTTACTTTCCACTGTTAAAGGACAGGCTTCTAACCCATGGCACCCAAAAAAAAAAAGTTTTTAAATACTGCCGGTGTAGGAAAAGGACAGTGTTGTCAAAGAAAACAAAGCACCCCCCCTGGCTTTTCTTGCCATTTAAAAATGTTTTCATTATATTCGATAACTGTCTTAAGAAGACATCTCTAGGAAACTGAATCAAGTTGACTGGACTCTTTTGTCTTAACGACATTTGGCCCCTTATCCAAGCGGCTTCATCAGTTCACCCAGGTTATGATGCAACCTGGGTGGGTCACCCTCACAAAGCTTAAATATTTAGAGTTCTGAACCATGAATTGCAGACGGGCCAGCCTCGTTCAGCATGAACTGTTGAAGCCACTTGGATAAGGTGCAAAATGTCTTCAAGACAAAACTCAGTCCACTTGAATTGATTCAATTGCCTAGAGTTGCCATTGACTTGGACCGTTGAGAATTTACACAGACATGCCTTCGCCCCTTGAGTGACTGGGATAGGCTCCAGTGACCCCTGTAACCCTGCAAAGGATAAAGCGGGCTTGGAAGATGAATGAATGAATGAATGAATGAATGTCTTAAGGAGACGTGAGATCAGACAGGAGGTCATGTTCAGTGGATGAAGTGTCATGTGGGTTCTAAACTAACTAATCATGTTTTACATTTCATTTAACTGGTTTCTTTCTAGAAGCTGCAGAGAGAGAGAAAAATAAAACAGAATGTGAAAACACAGGTGCATACTTTCCTCCTGCAGCTCTCTCCTCTAGGTCCGATTCAAAAGAGAAAATACACAGACAAGCCTGGTGTTTCTTGCTGACATAAAAAATTTGAGTCAGTCTTCTGAGCCACAGGTTCTGAGCGCAGGTTTTGAGTGCCAGAATGCGGTCAAGTAATATATCTCTACAGCTGTTAATCCCTTATTTCACCACCTTAGCCCTCTGAAAACACCTGCAATTAGCCAAATCTGAGTTTCTGCAGTGGGAAAACACCAGCAAAGAATTAATGCCATCAAAAATCTACGAAGCATTAGAGTTTTTATATTTAGCACCCGATATTTCAGTTTCTTCTTTTCAACACTACACTTCAGGACAAAGAAATGTGTAGATAAATGCCTCGGGTGAATCTTTTATACATGGAATTTTGGTATAATTTTGAACCTTTTAATTCTTTATTATTACATTTGTTATACATGATGTACAGTATTTATATAAGGCATGGGATACACAATAAGAGATTTTCACTGCCCGGAAAAAACGATGGTAACAAGATAACAGTATTGCATTTCTGTTGCTGAAAAGGAAAAAAAAAACTGCGAGGCAAAAGGTGATATAATGCATTCATTCAGTGCTTGGTGGTGTCAGTTTCACATACCTTACTCAGTGAAAAGTGCCATTCCAAGTAAACCTGCTTCAGTTTCTTACAATTTAGATGAAAATGCGCACAAAGTGACTAGTGTGGCTTTAAGACACTGTTTTAAAAAAAACACGTCAATATTCCTTGCCATCGTACCTGCAGGACGAATACAAAACAACATATTCCCACAACTACTTTGTCCCTGTCTTAATTTATAAAGTCTAAATGATGTTGTTAGTGGATGCAACTTTAAACACGCTGCAAGATTTTTTTTTTTTTACAAAAAAAGTCCCTCGGTGAAAATGCTCCGGAAGACTCCTGACATTAAAGGAGCATTTTCAAGCAGCAGACGGATTAATTAAATTTGATGGGTCACAGTGAGTCATCTGATTTCCTGTTGGATCAATGCAACAGGATCCTGGAGAATTGTAGCGTTCGTTTGGCTCACATTCTCAGTCGGTGCTCGTCTTGATTGGATCGTAGTTTGTGGTCTGAAGGGGCCCCTGGGAAAACAGTGGCTCTCTATTGTAAGACAAGAGGGCCCAGTCGAGCGGTGAATGATTGTGTGTATCTGCCGTCCGTGTGCGTTTGTGCCGGAGCGGGAGCGTGTGAATGGGTGCTCTGTGTGCCGTTCAGAATGCGTCTTGGCCAACGGCAGTCAAACGAACCCTATCCCATAGTAGTCAGGGTGCTGCCCTGCGGAAAGGTGACAGTGCGGACCAGTCTGGAGTCATCACAGCGATGGCCTGAGTGGAAAGTCAATACTCGGTGAGGAGGGGAATTGAGGGGAGGGAGAGGAGCAAGGGTTGAAGGAAGAGTAGATCAATTTTGCTGTTTGATCTCGCACAGGCTCTGAATAAATGTATATTTTAACATGTCTCTCTCTCTCTCTTTCTCTCTCTGTCTCTCTCTCTGTGTGCAAACATTGACATTCTTCATGTTGATTCTTGACTTTTGTGGATAGAGACTTGATTTTATCCAGCATCTTGGACTTGTTATTCCTGCCGTGGTTTTCCTGTGCTTCTGCTGATGGACTAAGGTGGCTGGGCATGAGCAGGGCATTGACGGTTGTGGCTACGATGGTAGACACACTCCTTTTTGGCCTGACGCTGCTGCACAAACACAGACGGCAGCTATTATGGCCACCGACCACCACACACGCACACGCACGCACGCACGCACACACACACAGACACACACACACATGCACACACACACACATCCTAAAACCATTCACCTCGGGACTCCTATCAAATAACATCTTTTCTCTCCATCAATGACTCCTTCACTCCTGACCACACGGTTGCAGAGCTGCATTGTGTTTGGTCAGAACACACGCACACACACACACACACACACACACACGCACACACGCTTTGCCTACTTGCTTAGCCTTGAAACTCAAGACACAAGCAGGAGAGAAGACAAACATGATTTTTTTATTGGAAGCTCACTGATGCAAGAGTGACGTAAAATGCTCCAACGCTCGGACGGTGCCAAATAACCAATGCACAAATGGTAAACAATGTTGCATTGGGTTGCATTCTGTAGCGGCAAGCGCTAACAGCCAAACTGTGAAGCAGTGTATGACACAATAACCATACACAAAAAAAACACACACGGGCACAGGACACAGGCTATTAGAATTGTAGTGCATCGTTTTATTATGACGAAGATCAACTATATACAACACCTATATAATCACACATATCATCAATACTACTGTATATCACACCAAAAAAACAAAAGAGAGTAAGAAATTATTGATTCAATCAAACAATTGTCTATTATATATTTGTAGCTTTTGTCTTGTATGCAGAAACATCATATAATACACCAGATTGCTATTATTTATTGAGAATTTTATTTTGTGTAGCGTGTGTAGACCAGGGTTGTCAAACATATGACCCAGGGGCCAAATTTGGACCCCGAAAGGTTCCAATTAGGCTTGTGGGATGAATTTGTGAAATACAAAATTACACTTAAGATATTCACTAAAATTGTTGTTCATGTTCCATATACATCCCGGGAAAAATATAATATCATGATAACTGATAAATACCTTCAACAGGTTACACACTCAAAAATAAGATCCCAATCTCATTGTGTTTTACCTGTACAAACACAGGCTACAGAAATAAACAACTTCAAACTTTTCTCTTTGGAAACGTAAAGGTAAATCATTTCACAAAATTTGTAAATATCCCGAACGTAAACCAAAAACCTGTAATGTCTTAAGAGATACACTGGAATTGTCATTTCGACAACATGTTTCCAGTTATTAAATGTTTTGTGTATTTGTATAGATACTCTGTGGTTGTAAAGAAAGTGTGGAGTTGACATTGTTTATATATAATTATGTTATTATTTGACTGGCCCCGTCCACTTCAGAATAAATTTGGCCCCCGAACTCAAATGACTTTAACCCCCAGTGTTGGTTGTTTTCTGCTCGGGGACAGATGCTAATGTTTGGAACTTCATTTCTACGCCATAATTGTACATAAACTGTGTAGGTTAATGTACCCCGTCCCCATCACATGACTTCAATCAAATTTAAAAGTCCAAGTCCACATCTAATGCATTTTTGTTTTCATCTTTTGGAACGATTGCACAAGTCGTTGCAGTCTGATCATCATCTTGAAAGTGAAATTGATGATCGACAGCTGTATTGATCAGTTGTTAAAACCAATTTATTATCAGATCACAGCAGTAAGTCAGACAAAAAATATTCACCTCTATTTCATTCCCTCTTGTTTGGCTCATTACCAATAAAATCTATTATTATTACTATCGAAATAATACTCAAATAAAAGTACTCAAATAAATACTCATATAGAAACAAACCTCATGATAGGACTTGAGCATTTACACATTTTACATGTTAGAATGGAACTTTTAACATGTAACATACCATCCTCCATCCAACGTGGTACCCCATCTTTGCGACCCCCCCCTCCATTCACCCCATGTGTAACCCACTTCTGCATTGTATAATTGTACATTCCCATTCTGCGTGACTTTATGTGATGCTACAATGTTAATCAAAACAGTGACATCCTGGTCTATGGGGGTTTGATAGTTTTATTTGACATTAAAAGGTTCAGTTCATAAAAACATTACCGGCGTCTGTCTTTAAAATGAACCCTCCTCAAAGTGCAAAAGGGTCTTGGAGGACTTGGCCCATTTACAGCCTTCTCTTAGCCCTCCTTCATGGCTATCGGCGATACATCTTTCCATCCCCGCAGTCCTTCTTGTCCTTGATCTGGTTTAAATAACGGGCACTTCTGCCATAATTATGATTTTATCTCATTTAACATCACTGGATTAAAGTGTTTCAAGGTTGGACAGATTGGATATAAAAGAGGGATTTGAGCCAGAGTTAATGAATTATGCCGACTGGACATTTGTCTAAATTATTTATTGTCTGTATGATATTAAAGCTATAGAGGTGATTAGCAATTTAAATGTCTTAAGGGGGAGATTTATTCCATTCTATATACGATGTGTAAAAGGAAAAATAAAACTGCTCCTTGTCAGGCCGTGCCTCTGTAATGCATGTTCAAAAGGCATATTTATTCCCTTGTTGGCTCGGATGCATAAATTATATATCGACTTTGGTGTGAAACTGTTTTACTTTCTGAAAGTGCATCACAAGTGCTGCAGCATTTAATGAGAGATCAAATTACATAAGTTGAGGAAACACAAGATCCTAGCAGCGATCACTGCGGTGCTCTGTTGTCCCACTTTGAAGGATTTTAAGATTACATTTGAGGAACCTAGCTTGTTTTTTTTTGCTTTTATTTTCAACAGTGTGCAAAACCCAACTTCTTGGTTTTCGTACAGTAGCAATCCCTCACTCTGTTTCCTGCGTTTTTTTGTCTTTCTGCACCATATATATAAATCACACACATGCGGACGAACTCTCAGAAACAGGCACGAAGAAAGAGCTGCGTCATTTATCGGTGTGAAAAGACAAAACTTACAAGCAAAACACACACTCAATGCAAACTGTATTCCATTAATGTTACAGACGTTCCTCCTTGTCCTGAGCATCTACTCTTTTATCTCTTTTGTTCCATATTGTCCTACGTTATGCATTTTTTTTGTCTTCCACATATGTGTATATATATTGATATATGCATTTATTTATTTTTAAAACTTGTTTTCTTCTCATGGAAAGCTCTTTGCTTTGCATCTCAACTGCACACCATAACTTTGCACGATATGATGCAAAGTGACTGATATTCACCTCAGCAGTCGGTATTAAAGATGATAGAACTCTGTCTATGCCTCAGGTTTATTGTAATTAATATCGTGACCGGCGTTAAGTTACCATTAGAGGAGTTGACTTATGTAATGAGTCAGTAGCTGTCGACACTTTATTGTGTACATGAAGTTTGTGGTTTAACATTGCCCGAAAACTACATCAATACTCAGATACGTATACAAATACATCTATTATACATGTGAATTACATTGTTTGTGGATTACTATGTACCACTGTGACATTTGAAACAATACAGCACTGTGCATTGTAAATAAAGATTTTCCTTCTTTTTTCATTATTTGCACTTAAGTTTACAATTTTGATCAAAGGGGATGTAATAGCAGTGATAAGCACTGAGTAAATTACATTGTGCAACACATGATAAAGTTGTGCTTTTTGGGTTTCATTAAACACAGTTGCAGTTATTATTTAATGTAGAAATGCTTCACGTTACACCTTTAGTATAATTAATGTAATGATTATAATGAGTTAATTTCTTGTTTTTCTAAATATAACCTTAACACATAAATATTCAATTTGGTCATATGGGTTATTTTAATTACAAAACTGCATACCCATACCCATGTGACTCAGTTCAAAAGCGAAATTATGACGTTTTAAAGTGGTCACATACATTCTTTCAGACATAGGGTCACAAAAATTTAAGTCTGGCACTTTAATCTATATATCACCTTGTCAGTGATAATACCTCCAGAGAAGGTATGTGTGTGTGTGTGTGTGTGTGTGTGTTTTATTCTACCAAAAGACTTAAATCTCCTGTGCAATAGAATTTTATAGCAAGGTAATAAAACTGAATGATCCGCACCTAGAGGAATATTTGACATACGGAGAGAACCGGGGTACTTATGGGATTTCACTCTGTCAATATGGATTCTAATTCCACTCTGTCTTTCCATTTTATGTGGTCTCTCTCACTCTCTCTCTCTCTCTCTCTGTCTGTCTGTGTGTGAGTGCATGCAAGTCACCCCCCCCCCCCCCTTTCTGGGAAGTACTCACTATGAGCCTCTACTTTTTTGTATTCCACTGTTCACAGCTTAGCGTGAGTGTATGTTTGTGTGCTTGCGTGTGTGGAGGATCCTCATAGGAGCTGCAGTGGACCATAGTGTGCGACCTGCGCCGGCCCTCGGCAGCAGACTGTGAGCTAATAACACAGCAGCGGGGCCCGCCGGACTGCCTGCGTCGGCCCTTGTACACCGCGGTGCCGGCGTGCCGCAGCTCTCCCCTGTCTGACCCCGTGACCCCGGCTTGAGCTAATGAGCAGATAGGATGGCTGGACTGGGGCCTTCCAGCAGCTGAGCTTTACTCTGGGTTCCAGATGATGACATTCGTCCTCGCACTGAAAGAATGCAAGATAGCATATTTAAGGTGTGAAGAAAAAAAAAAATCACAACATAGCTCTGAGGGTCGAGGGGGGGGG
>JAPTHA010000001.1:961619-974358 GCA_029814585.1 Gymnapogon annona
TTCTATTCTATTCTATTCTATTCTATTCTATTCTATTCTATTCTATTCTATTCTATTATTGCACCATAATGCCATTGTGAAGTACTAACCATGTATCACATATTGACTTACTGTGTTAGTTACATTATTGCAATACATTGCAATACAGCTTTATCTGCTGTCGAATGTCACTAGCTCCTCAAACTAGCTGTGTTTTTTGAAATCTTTTCATAAATTTAACATTTTCTCCAACTATTCCAGTAGTTTTTTGTTTTTTTTTCCTCCTTATCTACCTTCGTCGGCCCGGTACCAGTGGTTAAACAGTGGTTTCCACCACAAATGTCAAAACATAAACACAATGTAAAATTCACCTCACACATACTGTATCTCCTCCTTAGAGATTACCAAGGTTTGTTGCTCGGAGTGTATGCAGAGAAACCAACCAGTAATTCTCTAGATAAGAAAAAACAGAATGTTGTGTGGCGTCCAATACAAAACATAACAGGTATTGTATTGACTATACACTTGCGGTACAGCAAGTGAGGTACAGTATTGGATTAAAACATGCATTTACTCTGTATGAAAGTACACGATGACCCTCTTCTTCATAGACATATTGATGCCCTTTTCAACAGCAGGAAAAAATGACTCCAACACATTTACTGTGAGAGTAACATAGCCCTCTGACAACTCCACTGTCAAATATTTACTGTGTTATTCAGCAAAGACATGAGTTCATGCTGAATTTGTGGAATTTTTACACACCGAACTCACACTCTTTAAGTTATATTTTGAAAAGTTACATTCATTCATTCATGCGTTCATTCAATCATTTTCTGAACCTGCTTTACCCTTTCCAGCCTATGCTGGATACTTAAGGGCCAAGGCTGGGGTAACTGTGGACAAGACAAGACAAGACAAGGCAAAGCACAATTCACACGCAAGGCAATTTAAAGTACTTTACAGACATTAAAATCATAAACAGAAAATACATTTTAAAGAAAAGGGGAAAAAAAAGATTGTGCCAGTTAAAGACAATAATATTAAAAGCATTAAAATGATATGTTGAATCTAAATAAAAGTCAAGGTGGCAGAAAATAATCATGTTTTTCAAGCCTGATTTGAATGAATGAAGGATTGATGAACGGCTATTTTTCGCTACTACACTTATCTATTTATGTCAAACAAGCCAGAACTGAAGTAAAAACCTCCCACTAAACTCCAAGTGACCCAAACAGCTTGTGTTTCATCCCCTGAAAATACTGTACCTCTAAAATGATGTTCAGCAGTTCACTTCCAAGTATGTCAGATTACTACAGGTCAAAATGCAGCGGAAATGGAATTCACCGACCGGTAAAATGATGTCTCAGGAAATTTGATTTTCCCAGAGTCCTTTCAGCAAAGAACTGAACATGTCAGAAATATCTGTTAAACCCGTGCCATTCTCATTTCATGTCTTGTCAGGTCAGAAGTACAAACACAGAAGGATTTGGGCGGTAATGTCTTGTAACTATAGGCAGACTGGATCACACATACACTCACAAACCGCTGTGAATGCAGTGCCAACAATTTCTAGACCACTTTATGTGACCTTCTCAGGGTGGTCTTGTACAAATGGAGAGGTCATAGAGTGTTGATAAACATGTGGATGATCTCGTGCAAGAACAACGCATGACGCACATGAATCAGGAGGCCATTCCGGAACTCCATGATCCTACGGTGACTGCAAGTAGATCTCAAGAAGATCACAGGGATACACTAAGGATCCCTCATGAAGGTACAGACACAGATTTTCAATTCTTAAGGTGGATCTGAGCTGTTCGGTCATTCGTGGTGTTCATAGAGGGGGTTGAATAGAAATTGTAAGGATGTAATGAATGACTGGACTGGAAGAGTTTTTTTTTTAAATAATATTTTATTTTCATTTTTCATTAGACAGCTGGGATAGGCTCCAGTGACCCCCTGTGACCCTGCAAAGGATAAAGTGGGTTTGGAAGATGAATGAATGAACATTGGTGCATTCATACACCACAAGACAATACTCCTGACCCACAATGACCAGGGTCAGAGATGACAGTCAAAGTAAAGCAAAGCTAAACAAAACAAAATAAAATAAAACAAGACAGTACAAGAGAAGGCCATGACAAAATGAACTGCACAGAGAGACACATGCTAATGTCACATCTCCTGGAAATGTTTTTTAACAGAAAAATAAACATGGTGAAACACAGGGTCAAGGATCGGGATCACGTCCGGGTCATGGCAGTGAGGAATTAAATGAGAGTCCGATTCAATCTCTGGAGGGCGGCGTTGGTGAGGTTTTAATGAGAACTAATTGTTTTTTTTAAAATAAAGTTGTTGTCTCACTTTAAACAGTTTCTTTACCTTTACTTCTATAATAGCGATAATAGTGTTTGCAATGAAAGATCATTCGGAGCCCTGGAGGGGCTGTTTTCCCCACACATACAGTGCAATTCAGCACCATGGACAGCACACGCTCCTAAACATAAAACACTCAATCGCATCGATTCAATATATGGATATTCCTCAAGCTTATACATTATTACTTTATTCTGTTACCTATGGAATATATGAACAAACTCAATGGTCAGAAGAAACTTTGAAACCAAGGTGTAAATTCAAGAGTACATGAGAAAATATGGAAAATTTTAAACGAAATATCAAGTCTTAAAATATGTTGAACTGCTTCTTATTTACAGAGGTTTATTAAATGTATAATGTGTACTGTAAGCCAGTGGTGGGCTGTTGTGTCTCCAAGGCCTTCTCTTCTGACAAAAACATCACCACAAGCATTAATTTTCATTTACAAAATAAATTATAATACTTTTTCCATGAAATTGTGTTAATTTCATCCTAATAGATGATTCTCCCTTTCGTTGTCACATTGACTAGTGATCAGTTTTTGTCAATATAGGGTGAATTGTCGTAATTAGGACACTACCAAATATGGGACACATGTGTTTTACATTATACATTATTGTTATTATTACATTACCATATTGGCTTAACATTGTAATATACTACTGAATAAATTTGCTGATACACTTTGGCCCAGATTAAAGTTCATTCGGTTAAAAGGAGCTCTACCCTGTTCCAAGATGGCAGCCTTATTGACCGGACGCGGATGCATGTGGACCCAACTGTGCTGGTCCGTGCAGGTCGGACCTGTGTCCGTGCGGGTCAGGTGGATGTCACGTATAAACCTTTGTCTGATTGTCATCAGTTCCTTTTGATTATCTGTTGGCGTTTCGCAGAAAAATGTAAATATTCTTGCGTCACTATGTCGGCGGCAAATGGTTCGACAGTCACAAAAAATCACACAACATTTTTACAGATTTTAGAACTCAGTGACTCATAAGGCACCAGGTTAAAAGGCAGAACATTGATTATTGAAAATGAAAGGCTTTAAAGTGAACTGGATGGATAGCTCAGTCGGTAAGGCACCGGACTGGTGCACAGGGGATCTGGGGTCGATTCCCAGGATGAGCGTCCATTGGGTTGTGTCAAGAAGGGCATCTGAGTTATTATGTTTTATTATATATTAATAATAATTTTATAATAATAAAATATAATAAAATAGTATTTCTGTGTTTACTTGATTCCTATTCAAGACACTTTGATAAGAATGACTATATTGTTAATATAGGCAGCTATAGACTATCATTTTTTAACATGTTTGGTTGGTGGTGTGCCTCATGATTTTTTTCAATAAAAAAAATGTACTGTGGCTCAAAAAAGGTTGAAAAACACTGCCATAGACCAAACAGAACAGTGCAACATAGTGATTATTGTCTAAAACATGCAGGACACTGGCCTTTGAGGACCGGAGTTTGACACCTGTGGATTAGAGTAAGAAGTGGATTAGAGTATGAACAACAGACATAATTCTAAGTTTGGAAATAGCCCAGAATTGTTGCAATTACTTAGTATGTACTTTTATAACTAGCTGTGATTTCTCGTCCTGGAACAATGCAATGAGAATATTTAAAATGGATTTGAGAATAGACCTCAGAGTATGGATGGAGGACAACTGGAGAGGACAGACAGGAACGAGTTGATAAAGTATAGTCAAACTATGAAGTAGAGTGTGGAGTCATCTGTTGACTTGCAGCACTTTTGGAGACAGGCCCGGGCTGCACTTAATGTAGACATGTCAGGGACCCGCGTTGGATTTAAAGAACACTAAGGGTATGATAGCTAGTTCAGAGAAATAAAGTGAATGAAACGGTGGGCTAATGAGCCATGAAAAGATGGAACCCACTGGAAACAACATCTCTGCCAAAAAAAGAAGCAAGTAAATAAATTGAGGGGGGAAAAACAAACAAAGATGATTCCAGCGGCTCTTGGCTCTTGAGGAGAATCAGGCAGTGCTCAGGTAGCCTTGTTCTCTGTTTATGTGAGAACAACAGAGAAATGGGCCGAAGTGTGTTCCTCCAGGTGCATTGTGGGCATTGCCCACGGATGCGGTGTTTGATTTGCGCTCGGCCTTGCTGTTGTGCTTGTCTGTGAGTTCTTGACATGTGCACTGCCGCATGAATAATTGAGGCCTCGCACGCAGTCAGGGTCCAGCAAGCACTGCTTGCTCTCTCTCTCTTTTTTTTTTTGCTTTCCCTCAGTCCTCCTTTTTCTTTCTACCCCTCACTCAACCTTCCCTAAGTCTCTTTGTCTCACTTTTCTTTAAACTGGACTCAACAGCCAGTCCTTGACAGTACGATTCAAAATATTATAGCACTCTTGTTTTAGTAAGATAATTATTGAGTCAAATTGTGCGTTGCTTCTGTAAACCCTTATGTGTTTCCAATGCTTCTGTGCTAAAACCCTCAACTTTCTCCTGAGATAACAGCTCAATTAAACTGATATCTCTGTGTGTTGATAGAAAACTCACAAGACATTGTTCATGTATGGAGAAATTAAACAGTAAATAAACACACTCAAATCTTCTCATTTGGAAAGGTATATATTTCAGATTAAAGAGATTGCAACAAACATTGTTATATGTCCTCTATATGTCTGTTGAATGTATGCCCTTTGGCCTTTTTTTAAAGTCCTTTTCAGCTACTTTGACTGACACACAACATTCAGGTGTTCCTGCTGGGTCCACACCGGAGGTCTAAGCTGGAGTTTGAGATAAAGAGAAAGAGCCATACCTGGGTCAGAGTGTTGATGAAGACATGCTAAATCAATGAGAAAAGACTGGAGGAGATGAGAATGTATGAGTGGTCTGTCTCCTTGTATCTCCCTCCCACTCTCTTCCTCTCTCTCCCAACACTTTCTGCTTCAGACTCAGGCCGGTACAGTTATCAGCCCCAGCAGATAAACAAGTCTGGCTGCCAGATATAACTCCAATATGTGAAACTCAATCATAACTCCGGAAACCAGCTGGGAATATGAACGGAGGAAAGAGGAAAATGAAAGCTGCCATGCCCATAGGGCAAAACCCAAGGTCCCTTTTGGCCAAGTAAAGCTCCCTCTCTTTCCTCTTTTCTATCACTTATTTATCTTAGAAAGTTAAAAAAAAAAGGAAAAAGAAATCATCATACAGCCCCACCTTTAAATTTTTTGTGAACATGTCCTCACTAGTTTTTATAGCGTGCAGCAAAGGAGATGTGTTTGGTGTCTTCATTCTTGAGTTCAGGACACTGATAGCTGTAGGGTTCAGGTTTCTGAAGTCTTCTTCACTCGCCATCTTTTGTGAGTAGGATCTCTGTGATTTCCACTTGTCAGTGAGGGCCAGTCATGCAGAGGGGATGGGACCTGCGCATCAGAGGGAGAGAGAAAACTTAAAGGGAAGGAAAAAAAAAGCAAAAAAAAAAGCAAGTGTGTGTTGAAGGGGGGTGGGGGGGGGACTAGCTTTGACTGGACTCACTCATGCTTTGACATTGACAGCCCTGGGAGAGGAGAATAGGACCAGCTACCCCAGAGGACCACAGAGAAAGGGCGAGAAGGAGGGAGGGAGAGGGGGGGTTGAACTGCCAGAGGCTGCTTTTGGCTTTGAAGCAGGGACTAGAAAGGGCTGAGGGCACTGTTAGCCCCCTTGAAGTGGTTTCAGCACTTGTCACTCTTTCGGGCATCGCCTAGAGCTGTGGACAGCTCTGCTTCTTTCAGGATGAGGTCCCACAATGGACTCTGCAGCACTGATGCTTACCTTGATGTGGTGACTTGGATCAATAGTCAGACCAGTGAACTACTGGCACCAGCATGTTGTGATGTTAAAATGTAGCCGAAGTGCTTCTCAATGCCTGTGCGCCAGGCAAGGGAGAGGAAGCAGTTCCTGTCAAGATCATCTCAGCAGCACACTGCAGGCTACAAAGTGCTAGAGAGCCACAATGGATCAAGCCATACAAGTTGGCTCTGTAAAGGGATGAGAATGATGGAAAGAAAGGAAACAAATCAGTCTTTGGGAGGATGACTAAGGGGCACCATTTATAAAAAATAAAAAAAAGGGTCAATCTGGGGGTTTTAAATTTCATGGACTTAATGTAAGCAGTCATTAGTTTTCAGTTGAAATCAGATATTTCATCAAATATTCAGCTAAGGTTTGAATATTAACACACGAAACAATGGTTTGCACATAATCCCTGTAGAGGAGGAACCACAGTGAGTTTCTTGTGGCCATGATGATGTTTTCAGACATGTATTGTAGTTTATACAATTGGTTTTCTTCACATTATTATTATTATTATTATTATTATCAACATACAAGTAATAGTTGCAGAAATTGATTGTAAAAGTCAAAATTCTAGTTTAATAGTTTATATTCACAAAAATGGAACACTTTTTACTCGTTTAGAATGAGCCATTTATATCTACTGTGGGGGGGGGCACCTTCATATAGAGTCAGTTTGTCTGCTTCCTCTTCTTCTCTCTATTTCAGGGGAGCTGGAAGTCAGCTTTAAGGTTCATTTTAAGGTGCTGATAACTACTATGTTTTTAAGGCTTTCACAAACACAATCGTTGGACGGGAGGTTTTTTTTTTCACGTTGTGAACTTTTATTGACTCACGGTACTCGATCATCTGTTTTTGCAATTTTATTTTTTTTATAGATATTGACATTCCTCTGTTAAGATTCCTGGACTTACAGATGAAATACATATAATAATAATTGAATTGCAAAGAATTTGTAACGTTTAAACCAAACCAACCTCTGGGACCATGTGTCTGCTGTCAAAGTTCTGTCTTCCGTATATGCAGCTTCCTCCTGCCCATCCTTTAATGACAAATGACACCCCCCACCCCCCACCCCCATGTGTATCTGTAAACTATCACATGCACAATGGCAACTTTTTTTTTTTTGTGCTGATTGGGTTTTATTCGCTGTGTATTTCTCTCCAAAACTTGTATCTTAGCTTTAGCAGCCCAGCTCAATAAATAGCCTGAAATACTCCTGCTCCCTAAGTACCCACTAAGTACTATTAGTATTTACTGCCTGTGTTTCCTCTGGCCCCTCTTTCGGCCTCCCTGCTCCCCAAAGATAGATTACATCCAAGACAGCCTATGACCGATGGATAGGGGGCACAATGCCTGAGCCTTTGGAGAAATATGTGCTTATGAAATCATAAATATTATCTCAAACACTAATTAGCATTAAGAGCACCGGTGATTTTATTTATCAACTTTAGCCACAATTAATAACCACAGCCTTGAGAAGAGCACAAGGCAGATAGGCAGGACATGTTTGCCGCGTCAAGGCCATAAACCCATTACACCCGTAGACTGATTGAGGCAGCCCCACTGGGGGAATAAGTAATTGTGCCTGAGAAATTTTAATTGCCCTGAAATGCATTCTAAATTACACTACCTTGTTTTCAGACATAAGTAACATGGCTGAAGGGCTGGGATAATGCTGGAGTGTCGTGGGTCCAGTAATGGGTTGCTAAACACCAGACTACCTTGCTCCCCAACCCCCACCCCCCCCCAACACTCTGCTTTGTGTAAATCCTAGACTGAGGCTTTCGATATCGAGGCCTGGAATGTAGGCGGTAATGTTTTGACGCGTTGCCACAGTTTCTTATAATGTTTTCTTCCACCAGTAGCAGCACATCATCCTTTCTGTCTCCGATGCTCAGAGTGACGGATCCTCTACCTGTTAAACAGAGGGAAGGAGACGGAGCGGGCTGTAGGTGTAGGAGGGAGGGGAGGGGTCGGGGGGGTGGTGAGATATCCAGGGGATGCAGGGGCTGGTGGTGGGGCTACGGGCAGCAAGTGGTCTCATTGCTAATTATCTTTATTGTGCTTCCCTGGCAATTTTTTTTTTCCTGCACAGGGCCTGTCACTGGCTCTTGTGTGGGAAGCTCTCCAGAGTTCCCCTCAGTGGCCCCTGGTTAATAACCACTGAAGGAATCGCTACGAGGTGGCGAGGCTCAGCTCTGTCGTGTTTAATCTCATTTTGGATCCATAATGCATCCAGGAATATGTGAACAAGGACCGACTCTATTTCTCTCCTTTTGTGCCTGGCTATGCAGTAATTTATAGCTCATGGGCATTTTTGGGAGTTGCACTTCGCTTCTCACTGGGAGACGGACACCCAAAGAGAACATTCCAGGTTTCCTTTAGGGGCCAGTGGAGGTACTGCCTGAAAGCAATGTGTGATGTGTGGGTTGGGAGAAACAGTCAAGCCCCAAAGGTGAGCCTCTGCCTCAAATGTTTCACATACTCAAACTCCTACTCCTAGATTCGCAGCTCCACTGTGGGGGGGCTCCGATGAAAAGTCTGTCTTGAAAAGTGAAGTGACCACTGGGCAAAAAAACAAAAAAGGCTTTGACTGCACGCCTTGTGCGAGGCTATGGCCCCGTATTGTTTTTCTTTGCAAATCATGACAAGCACCATGTTGTATTGCTTTCCATTCAAATCCTCACAAGCGCAGTCTTTGTCTGGTACTCACCGCGGACTACTCTGAGAGGGTTTTGATGATTTATGTTTCACTGAGATCTCCAAACACTGTTATGACCCTAGATGTTGCCGGGGTTTGCATCACCTCCAAATATTTTGGCGAAATTCAAAAGGGGAAACCTATCAGATGGATGAAGATTGGACTGATGTGTTTGCAAAAAAAAAAAAAAGAAAAAAAAGAAAAAATCAGTAAACAACATTAATTTCATATGAATTAATAAAAAAGTCGGAAGTGGCAATTCTCACATGGTCTTTTTTTTTTTTCTTTTCCAAATGATCCTCTCATCAAGCTGTTAAACTTTTGAGGTGAAAGCAGGATATGAATGAAAGTTTTGAACTGATGACTTAAAGTCATTTGACTACTCTTTCATGTCTTTTTTTTTAAACATAAGACGCATTTTTTTGAAAGATGTACTGAATAATTTGTCATTCTCTAGCTTTCGAGAGACTTTATTCCAACTAAAACGCTGATAGGGGAGCCGCTCTGCCAACTCCGGAGCATAGACCTCTGTACTGTACACTTCTACTGATTTAATACAAGAGCCAGTTGATCTTTGTCGCTTCAGGGGAAAACAGACACCATAAGTAAAGCCAGATATAGTTTGAAAGCACCCTGAGATCATACACAGTCTTTAACATCAAAAATGTGTCCACATGGATATTCTTAATGGGTTTAACTTGGATGAATTATTCAAATCTTCCCCTCAGTGCCTCTCCCTGACAAATGAATCTGCATCGCACAAATGGTCATAGCTAAATGATATCACTCAGCTCAATCTTCATTATTATTATTATTATTATTAATTTTTTTGTGGCATCTGTCTTTTGAAAGTTGACATGGATGTTGTTATACTATTTGAAAGTATTGGGACTAAACAGAAACTTTGTTATAACCCTTTAGTGAGTTCTTGCGAGTAAGAGTGCGCTCATTGTGATCGTACAGTATGACACTGAGAATGTCATGTCACGATTAAAAACTTTACACTTCACACAAGTGGTTTATCAAATGCAGGAATGTGAAAATATTCAATGCATGTGCCTTCTGTTTGCTGATTGGCTAATATCGCATTCCCTTTAACACCCCACATTATACAGTATGTAGTACGTACTAAGGTTTTGGACTGAAGTTATTAGATCATTAATAATTTCATATGCCTGGCAAATTCAATTTAAAGCAGCGAGTGTTGCAAAATAGTAGAGAATCAGCGAAGAATTGGTCTTGGAACTGGGGAGCACACACACACACACACACACACACCCTCTCCTGCTGTGAACTGTCAAATCATGCTGATTGCTTGACTTTTTGAAGAACCTGCCGCATGCGGTCTGCTTTACGAGCCCCATGAAAATGAGCGGCACTAAAGCTCGGTGGGGCATCCACTTTGATACCCAACCCAACGTGGCTTACTGTGACAACACATCAGAGGGGGTCTCTGTGAAGCTAATCTCTAATAAGGGATGAAACACTCGCTCTGATGAAGCTGCTCCACGTCAGGTTGATCTGTACGGCGCCGCTCTAAGATGAACAGTTAATGATGCCGTCTTGTGATGACCTGAAGCACAGGCATTAATGACGGCCCCTCCATCCTCAGACCTGCTAGCTGAGGGTCTGTTTTATGAGCATCCCCGTTGGTCTTTTTTTTTTAGTGATTCATTTGTGATAAACCAAATCTGGTCAAATTTTCCCCTTCTAGTCACAGCCTGTATAATTCCAGCAGATTGATTACTGAAACAAGGTCCTGAACATACTGCCGGTAAAACTGTCAGTTTCAAACATAAAAGATCACATTAACTGGCTGCCTTGATCTGATGCTGTGTTTTTATGATGGACAGACAAGTGATATTCAGGGAAGTATTACTTGGGAGGGGGGATTGGACAAAACAAAAACAGAGAAAACCAAACAATAAAAGAAGCCTCACCTATTTCACAATTTCAGTTACACTTACCCATTTACTCTACTGTATTTACTCTAGTCATAGTTGTATCCGCCTTTGTACATTTTTAGTTTGTTTTGTTTATTTCGCTCATAAATGCAAAACAACTGTAAAAGACAGAAACGTTACAATTTGACTGAATGGCTGAGGCAGAAGTGAAGTTTGTGCAATGTCCACCTACTTTACAATCTTAGGTGCACAATAGGTGTCAAGTTGAAAACAAAATAAATAAATAAAAACGTAATAACACACATATATATATTCTTTTTTTTTCTTTTTCATTTACAGCCATAACTCAAATATAAATGCACATAATATAGCTTTGAACATAACAAAGGAAGTACATTGCTTAAGATTTAAATGAGCACTTTCCTGCATTTGAACCCCTTTAAAAAAAAATGTTGTGGAAATACTTCTTATTAGAGTGAAAAATAAAGTAAAAATAAAATCTCAAAGTGTCTCAACGTCTTTTGATTGGTTTTATTTGAAAGATGAATTCTTCCTGGTACAGGTCGAACTGAAACCCCAATTGTCTTTGTGATTGTACAAAGGAGAATTGGAAAAGCCAGTCTTTATATTTATATTGTATATTTAAAAACCTGGATTTTCCTTCAACCCATCTGTGGTCTTCCTATTGTCAAAACAAGGAAATTATTCATATTGATGAGTTTAATGACCCTGACAAAACAGAATAGAATGACCATAAGACATTGTTTCCAAGACATTATGGAACAGAATGATTCTGTTTGATACGTTAGCCATAACATTGAAGAACAGGCTGTGAGAACAATGCAAACATTTAATTTTCCCATAAGAAAATCCATCTTCTTTTCCCTTCTTCTTTTTTTTTTTTTTTTAGGTTTTTGTAGCACAAATGTGCATCCATCTCTCAACTCATATTTACTTTCGGACACTATAAAAAAAACTTACATGGAAGATTTACTTAACTTTTATTTATATCTGTGCTGCCAAATATAAGTAATGTACTGTAAAACAAACATTTCCTCCAAGTTTAAGTGTAAAAATTGTATCACAATATATTTGTGTTAAAACTGATCATAGCTATGAAGGAAAAATGGCTAAAATCTAATCTAAAAATAACAACCATAAGCTAATATTGTCATGGTTCTATACTGTCACTGGGCCTCTCCCCCTCCCTCAAGTGATGACCCAATTAGTTATTCTGTTCACCTGTTCCATGCTGCGCAGCTGCTCTGCATCGGCCGTCTGTGTTCTATAAAGAGGCCAGTGTGGACGCCACCCAGCATACACTCATCTGTTTGTGTTCTGCTCTGGTAATTTTTTTGTTTGCTGTTTGAAATAACCTGGATGTTATCTGCACCAAATGAACTCTGACCTGGACTCTGGCTGATCTCAGGTTTTGTGTTTGGTGGTTCTTATGTTCCTTAGATTCTGTTGTGTTATGTGTTTAGTTAGTAAATGTTCCATGTTCTTCTTAAATACTGTGCACTGGAGCTTTTGTATCTGTACCCCTTGACAAACATCAGCCCATTTTGTCAACTATTTCCTTTTGATAATGATTTCAAGTTAACATCCTCACTAAACCGTCGTCATTAAAAGTCTTGGCTTTTATTCGCAGCAGCATAATATTAAGCAGCAAATGTTTTCTTATCTTTGAATAGACGACAGGACTAGGGGAAAAGTGAAATAACCAGTCACCAATCTGTCATGTTTGTATCGTGTGATTTTAATCGGCTTTGAAAAAAACAAAACAAGGTTCCAATCAAAACATGGTTGAAGAAGTCAACAGTCATGTGAACCTGGAGAAAGGAGCCTATTGGATGAAAAGGAGAAATGGGATGTTTTATAAGATATGGCAATCACTCTTAAATTACATGGGAAGTTTTGCCTGTGCGTCACGTTGGTTCAGCTCTATATGCTGGAGCAGGGCTT
>JAPTHA010000001.1:1075213-1093944 GCA_029814585.1 Gymnapogon annona
GGTTACGCCGGGGCGCAAAATTGGGGGCCCCCCCCCCCCCCCCCCACTTCCCTGCTGCAGAGATGTAACATGCAGTCTGGGTAGATGCAGGACACTAATCGGTTTTAACCTTTTCTTCACTGTCTACGTGTCGGTCAAACAAAACATCTAAATATTTAAAGTCAAATAGTTACGTGTCAAGCTCCACATTCCTGTGCGACTCACATTATTCTCCCTAATGCAACGTTAGTCCTCGGTGTCGCGGCCGACTTTGTCATGTCAACGTGGGATGGAGACTTTCATTTCCTGTGGTGAGAATTCTCTATTTTTCCTCCGCCCTTGTCTCTTCCATCACCAGAGGTTAACAAGTCATCTAGTACATGTCATCCTCCCGGCCTGTGAATAGTATCCGTGAGCTTGCCCCCCGCCCCGCATATGCGAGCGCGCGCGACGTCTGGTGTTTCTACGGGTGTGTGTTGGAGAGACAGCTGTCAGTGGGGTTCCTGGAGTAGCACTTTTTTTTTTTTTTCCTGCCAGAATGTGAGCCGGGGGGATTGAATGAGTGAATGAGGCAGCGAACGCCTCCATGAAACCCACTCCAGGGAAAAGGCAGGGGTTCCTGTACTCAATTTTCTCTTCACTTGGGATAAACAGGCAATTACCCATCCCCTTTTTCCTATGCCATGGCCGTCCAGTGAACTTAAGCATACACTATTAGTGTGTGTCCCTGTAGGACCTGCGCTGTGGGGTGTGGAGGTGGTAAGTGAGTGGCGGGTTGAAGAAATGGGTAAAGCGGTTGTTAAATGACTGTACTCTGACAGACAAAGAGAAAAGTAGAAGGAGCAAAAAGAAATGGAATTGAATTAGTGCTGACCCTGAATGAGGAATAAGCACAGGCAGGAAATGAATAGATGAAATGAATTCAGGCTAAATTGAATGAGTCAAATTGAATTGTTCAAAGCTCACACGCTCGGTGCTCTCCTTCTGTTTCTCCTTCTGTCAGTGTCACAGTCTTGTCAGCAACCTGGGCGTCGTGCGGTCTAACCAAGTGACAAGTGAGTTATTAGACAGAAGAAGCCGGAATGGCAGGGACGCCTCCAGGTAACGGAGAAGCAGCACATTTTTAATGATCGCTGCTGTCATCCTTTCCTCCCTAGTCAGCCTTCCACCTCCGCAACCTTTCCATCAGCCTCAGCTCTCCGCCTGCCTCTCTTTATCTCACAGAAGAGGAGTCTAAAAACTGCATGTGTCATATGGAGTCTTTGTTAACAAAAAAAAAAAAAAAAAAGACATGAAATACTTCACATACTGCAAGAGGTCATGTCTATAATGCAAAATGGCTTTAGTGTGAAACAAATGGAATTCAACACTGTTATGGACGTAAGATGTTGTCGTGAATACTGTACAGCACACCATGTAACACTGCATATTTCCCCCTCGTGTGTAGCACCAGTCAAGTAAGAGTAGCTCTACTTGTATAGTAACACGTGGCATTGCCAATACATTGATAAACAAGTCAAACGGAGGAACAATCTCTTATTTTTTTTTTTTTGTTCATTTTCTTTTTACAAAATAATATTCTTATACCGGACAAAAACATCTCCATTTAGATACATCACCCACCAATAAATACCCCATTCCCTTGGCTACTTTGCCCAGTTACTTGGAAACATTTTGTACCGTAAGACAGTCATGGACATGTTAAAAATGGTCTGCAATCACCTGCCAGGAAACTTGTTAACATTTGTAGCCGGCACTCAGCAGTGGAAACTGATATCTTTAATATCACAGCAATACTTTAAGACTCAAGTGTATCACCTTCCTCCATCCGGGGGGGGGGGGGGGTGCGGGGAGCGGGTGGCGGGGCATCATTCAAATACATAAGAACTACATTTTTAAGCCAATACATTTGTTTTGGTCACAGGTAATTGACTACTTTCCACCCGTTTTCCGTTTCTCTATTCATGGGACAGTTCTATTCCATTATTGTTCTTACACGTATCTCCTTGTTTAACTACATTACAGTGACTTTACGCTTTACTCAGATCACTTTGTATATCAATAGGTGACATTAAAAAAAAAAAAAAAAAAAAAAGAAGGGGGACAGAAATGACCGATCTTTGAATCCTTTCTAATTGGAACAGCAGTGGCTATTCATTTGCTTGTGTTCAGGGAGACAAAATTTTTCCGTCCTTAACACTGAGTTTTGGAAACTGAGCACGTGCAAAAAAAAAAAAAAGAAACTGGCATAAATATGTTACAGGTACTGTCATTTCCCTTGGCACTGTAGCCATCAGTGACCTCACACGACACCTAAGTCACCATTGCAAAAGTCCTCATTATAATAATATTACACATCCCCTTGTATAGATGCAAAGTGCAAAAACTGAATTGTTATACTAAAGCTCATTAACATAACAGACAAAATAAAATCAATAGAAATACAGAGAATGATATCAGTGTAGGAGCCTTAAAAAGCATGCCGGCAACCTCTGAATATCTAACAAGTAGATAAAACAAGTCACATGATACTTTTTTTTTTTCTTTTCCTAGGACTCTGTTAAAAATTTGTCTTTGAAGCTAACATAAATGAGTCAAGCTAATAAGATGCTACCTCTTTCTTGCCTATAGCTGGAAGTATTGTACTGGACTGTAACATAAAAAAATAGAGAGGAAAAAACAGAAGCAAACAACCATCAACACAACTCTTTTACACCAAAAGCCTCTTGGGACAATTATTTACAAATGAAGCTGTCATGCTTTTGTAAGGGGTTCATTTAAAAGTTATTACACAAATACAACGAGAAGATTTTCTTTCTTTTTTTTTTTTTCTCAGTACTATCATTTTTGCAGGCAAAGTCACAAATAAGAGTTTGAATAGATTCTTTGAAGACGGACATAAAAATTAAGTGAAGAGAAGTTTAAACGGAAAAGGCGTTGGGGCTTTCCAAAAACAAAAAAAAAAAAAAAAAAAAAAGAGAGAAAAAAATTGACCGGAGTTTTGTTAGAAAACAAACTCCATATTCGAGAGTGTCGTCTTGTTCTTTCAAAAAAAGGAAAAGTCAAAGGTCACGATAATAAACTGCATTAGGACATTAGGAGTCGATGGATTTTTTTTTTTTTTTTTTTTATAGAGGGACATAGAAATCTTGCAATGACTTACAGAGGAAAGGCAGGAGGTGGAGCTTGTATCTGATGGCCCTGGAATGGGGGGAACAGCTCATTTGAGGAAGAATAAGGATGAGGAGTTGACGGGAGGAGCGGGCAGACTGACAGGAGGCTGGAGTAGCTAGTCATTATTTAGTCTATTATTGTGGAGAAGGGCATGTTTTTATGGAGGTTGGGATTCTGAGAGTGTCTGTTGCGGCTGCGCACAGAGCTGAACACCATGTTACAACCGGGGATTTTGCACTTGTGCATCTCGCGCAGGTGCACAGTCTTGTAGTGCACCCGTAGGGTCCCTTTGTTGCTGTACATTTTATGGCAGATGTTGCAGAGGATCCCGCTGCCCCCGTTAGTGCCCCCAGTGGACGAATGGAGAAACGACGAGGAGTGGGTGTCCACCCCGTCGTCCAGTCCTTCTCCGCTAAGCTCGCCAGTCTCGTTCCGGTGCCCCCTTTCAGCCCGCCCCTCGGCACTCTGGGAGCAGTTCTCCCCCTCGCTATTGACCTCCTCCTCATCCTCTTCCCCCTCCTCTTCATCCAGGTCATCTAATAGGATGCCTTCGTCGCTGCCCTCGTCTGACTCGTGCGATGAGTGGACGCTGCTGCTGGACTGGACGCTGGATGTGGTGCTCAGGTCCAGGACCATGTAGTCGTCTGGCTGAGCTCGGGAGAAGCCGTTGGCATGGTGGATGTGATGGAGAGGGTTGTGGGGATAATCGTTGATCATGGAGGAACGGATATCGTGGTTGTGACCGGTTGGCCTAAGGCTACCACCTTCGATGCCCATCCCGACCATAGGGTCCAAGCCAATGTGATGCCCAGCGTAGATCTTTGCCAGTAACTCGGATCGCAGGTCCTTGGGCAGAGGCGTAAGTTGGGGATCCAGGACAATGTCGTCCAGCTCTTTGGTCAGCAGTTTGCGGTGCAGGTTGATGTTGGAGCTGTGCCTATAGAAGAGAAACGTGACACAGTTAGAGATCAAAATGATCCCACAGTAAAATAAACAGAGTACCCAAAAATAAAAAATAAGACAGGGTTATATTAGCAGCAGCTTTGATGATGTATTAGTTTTAACAAGTGCACACTATTCAAAGTGCATGTACTAACACTAGGAGACTACAAAACAATAGCACCGTAGTAATTGCATTATAGTTTTCATCCATATCTATATAAAAATGTTTGATAAATGGATGATATGATATGTGTTCAGACCAGCTGCACAGACGTGTTCTGTTTAACCACCAAGGATGAAAAGAACAGTAACACTCTCACATGTTTACAGTCACTCTGAGGGTTCATTTCACATCACATGTTCCACTATTTTACTATTCTTTTTTCAAGTTCTAACAATGAAGAATACTTGTCGATTACAATTAATCATCAAGATAACAATTCCAGAAGTAACAATTTGATATTATTCCTCAAAATTATTGCTTTTAATTGAAACGAAAAACTGTTGTTGCTATTAAAAAAAACACAAAAAAACTTTTGCCCCACTCTATAGGTTTGTATACAGCTACAAATACATTAAATACAAATGATCACTTTTTTATTGCCATAATGTACAGGATGTACATAAAACAATTTTAAAAAGTAAATTACTTGTCACCTGCACAGTTGCCACTATTTGAACTAGAGCTGCAGGCTGTAGCAGGTGGTTAATTCAACATGAAACTTGTGTTCGCCATCACTGCCCTTCAAACTGTTACCACCTAAACTCCCCTCACATGCACAATCAAACTTTTTGGGGTGATGTCAAATGATTCAACTTCTGTGACATGGAACCAGGTTAGAAGCATTAATTACCCAAGAATCGTTACACGTGTAATCATTATTTCTATCACTAGACAAAGACACACACACACGCACGCACACACACATACACAGAGAGACAGAGAGAGAAATCCACACTACAGCTCTGAGAAAAGTGCAATAACGTAGCACGCAGAGAGCATCCTGCTAGTGTTTACCGCTGTCAGCATGTCTGCACTGCACAGCCCTCAAATCCAATAGACTCTGACTCAATTAAATACTCCACCATATTGAATGGGAGTTTATCAATTGATTCGAGCTGTGGTAATGTGATAATCGAGGGGAACTGGATAGCATATTAGCACTAGGCCCTGACAGCATTATCGCACTCGTTCCCTATTGGAGGTGGCTTAATCGAGCACCTCAATGAACATGTCTTTATGTAGCTCTGGGTTTAATCAAGACGGGCATTTTTTTTCTCCCACCCCCCCCCAAACACAAAGCAAACTGTATCACGCTATGTGCTACAGTGGATGAAAGAAAACTAAGTAACACATGTCATGCTTAAACCGCGATACAATTAGCCGGGCTTTCAGTTATTATACAAAACCATGCCAAAGGATGCAAGGTGAAATGTGCTTGAAAATTTTAATTCAATGCTTATTTGGCTCCAATTTCACAGCTGCCAAGATTGAAAAAAAAAAGAAAAAAAATGGACACACAGCACACATGTCACAATAAAACTGCATCACACAGGGAAAAAAGAACAAACAAAAAAAAGAAGCAACTAATGACCAGCATCATATGTGAATTAGAGTATATAAGGGGCCACTCATTTTTAATATCAGGTCAGCATTTAAATTAAGTAAGAGAATATGCAAACAACTCAGTGCCTTTTTTTTAACGTGAAGGGTTTCCATGCAGGGAGGGCACATGTGTGTAAACAAATAAAAAAAAAAAAAGAAAAAAGAAAAGGGTCATCCTTAGCAGGACGGGCAAAAATGGAGTCACAATGGATAGTAGAGCTTACCAGCAGTGGCTTGGTTGATGCAGTCAAAAAGGGTCCCTTTCCTTTAATTATTTACTTCCCTATTCGACATTGTCCTGCAAGAGGTAAAAATACATTCATTTGAGGGACCCTTTTCTGTGAACCAGGCAACCAGGAGCCCGTCCACGAGAGCATCGTCAGCATTGAGGGGAGAGAGCGTGGCAAATCGATTGGCCGTGGCTGTCACTGCATGTGCGTGTGTGCTTGTGTGTGTGTGTGTGTGTGTGTAAAAACCAGAAAATATACTACTTCCACAGAACAGTACTTCGATCAAAAAGACTATATAAATCTTTTCTTTTTTTTTTAATCCTTTGATAGTACAGTTGCACCCATATGGCATTAGCTTATGGCTAAAATATGGGGGTCATCATTGAATGTCTGAGGCGCTGGCATCCCTGAACAATCAAATAATATGTGTGGGAAGCTTAGCGGCGAGAGGACAGAGTGTTTCTAGACAGTCTTGAATGATGCCGTAGTCAATGTCTAAATAAATAGACACTGTTTCTATGGGGATTTTAACCAACGGGCTTTGATGTAGAGTAGGGAGAGAGGCCACAGATTTGCAGTTTTCTGGCTGTAGATTAGGATGCTGTTGATGATGCTCAGGTAGGCAGGTCCTTTGCAACATGTCTCCATCTCAGTAACAACACCTTCTCACTGCTAATAAGCTCTAAGTTAACCATGGCTATCTCAGTTTTAAAGTCAAACATGCAGTATGTCATCTCATATACTGTATGTATATATATATACAGTATATATATATATGTGTGTGTGTGTGTGTGTAGTCCTTTATTTTATCTGCAAAAAAACACACAGCATCACATTTAAACAATGTCCTCAGTCCAGATAACCTTTTAAAATTAGTGAAAGAAAATCAAACTGATGAAAATACGACTTTATTTTTTTTCCACGTACATATTTCATCATCTTTTTTTTTTTTTTAAAGTTATTACATATAATGTGCTGAAGGAAAAAGTAAACTACAAAAAAAAAAAAAAGAAAAGAAAATAAGTCAGTCTTATTCACACACAGTGAGCATCAGGCTTTCATCCTTTTATTTATCCGTTTTAAACTTAAAACTTAAAACTCTACCACGTTGTCTCCTTCCATTTCTGTGTCTTTTCTCCTTCTATCCCGGGTCCTTATTGCCCTCCACCCCCAGTTTCTCCAGCACTACCTCCCTGTTGGCTTGTAATGTGCCTGGCAAACCAATTTGACAGTCTCATCTTCACCCAAAAGATGGGGGAGGCCTCAGGGGAGCCCATTTTTGACTGTGCAGTGGAGGCAGAGCCAGAGTGAGCTTGTCCCAACTGGCGTTAATCATCTTTAGGTTCATCTGATGCCCCCCCCACCACCCCCTTTTTTTTCTTTTTTTGTCTCAGCGTTTCTGTGTGTACGTATGTGCGTGTGCGTGTTTGTTTTCTAAATGACTTGTGATGTGTAAATGAGATGGAAAGCTGAGTGGTATTAAACAGACACCGGCGGTTCTTTGTCTTTCCTGTCATTCGAGGTGTGTGTTATGAGGTTTTGGGGTGTAAGTGGGAGGACAAGAGTTTTCCGAACATTTATCACGCTCTGTCTGTCGCAGTTATAAAGTGTCTCCTTTGCATTATTTTAAATATTTCATAACGTGCCAGCGAGAGATTTTGCGGATCATTAACCAAATTACTGAAAGGGAATTAAATATACATGAGTTGGATATAGCTGAAAGTGTTTTTTTATATATATGTATATATATTTTATCAAACAGTTATTTAAAATATCAAGTATATATTATATTTGGTATTACTTGAATCGATTCTTTTTCTCGAAACTTCTGTGCTTACATGTGCCACTACATGCTGTTCCTCTAAGAATATAAAACAACCCCGCCTCATTCTGCTCTACAATACATCAAAAAACGGTCCGAGATGTAATAATTCCACATCCGTGTTTTAATCAGCGCGTGGCTTTTACTAACATATTCTTTCTGTGAGCTACGAGTGCCCTTTGTTTATAAGAGACAAACAGAGAGCTGATTGTGGAGCGGTGAAGCCAGGCCCACATGCCGTGCGGGGACCGAGGGAGACAGAGAGAGGAAAGAGAGGGGAGGAAAGAGACTCTCCGACATAATTAACCTTCACTCTCTGCGTTTGCACTGGCCCATGCGGGGAACGCAGGCTGCGCGCCGCTGCACCGTGGGAACGCCAAAGAGGGAGGACACCTAAGTCGCTGCGGCGGCGTAGAAGGAGCAGGTTAAAATGCAGATGTGAAGGTTATTAAGGAAAGAGCGGGGTTTGAAGCCCATAAACATTAGATAAAGTATAGCAAACTTGTGTCGCCAGTTTAGGAAATATGATTAACGAGGCCAATAACGACCATGATTACCGGTACACACGCCTTTCCAACCGTTAATCATGCACCTTCGTCAACGCTTCTCCCGATGCTGCTCGCTCCCCGCAATAAATATGCAATCATTTACCTCCGTGCAGCAGGAGAAGACACCCCACTGTAAATACCTCACACACACACACACACACACACACACACACACACACACACACGCTCACACTTTGTCTAGCTCTGTTTTGCATTCAAAAACATTCACACTTTAACAGGGGCACATTAAATGACCCTTTCCGGTATTCATTACTGTAAATGTAAAGTACGCACAGCGTTCAGCCTATGTTTATTTGACTTCTTCTGTTCCTTTTCTAGTCTCAGAAAAGTGCAGTAATCCAAGATGACAATAGCACTTAGCTGTTTTTTTTTTTAGCCCTCACTAAGGAAGTGACTTATACCCCCCCTTTTTTTCCAACTTAAAGAGAGGTATATTTGATGTTGATGATAGTCATTGGACTCATTTGATGTGCGAGTGTACTTGGACTTCCTTCTTGTTGTACGTCAATATTTGTTTGGGAAGAGTTAAGGAGAAGCAGCTTGGCAGATCTGCATATTTCAATGCTGTTTTGGCAAAATAAAATGAATGTGAGAGAATAATTAAAAAAAAAGATCATTAGTTTAAATTTCTCTTACTAAAAGTCATTATGATTAGAATCTCTTACATCAATTTTGCATATCATTCTCATCTGCTGCAATCACATGTTTATCTCTGTCTACGGTTTCCTTGACTTCTTAGCAGCACTATTAAGTTCCATATTTATCACATTTAATCACTCACACTCACATATGTTCTAAGACTAAAAGATGTTTGCTTGATTAGAAGAGTCTCGGGTACTGACTCGTCCCAAAGTCCTGGGATTCCTTGAGCTGTTCAGTGCTATTTCTGTTTTGTTCCTTGTTTGAACCAGTGAATAATGTGTCCCATATGATATCGGGAATTTATCCCCCACAGAAAAAAAAGAATGGAAACAATAATGTGCTTATGTCTCACCCACTCATAACTACACTGCTCCCACCCAGTTCAGTGATAAGGTGCGTTCACAACAGCAATTGTCCTTGTGAATAAGTCGTCTCCTCACTGTCCTGCCAGTCAGGTGAAGGGAATTTATACATAGGATCATGAGAAAACTTGGAATTGATGTGTGGCACTAATATGATTAGGCGTTTGACCACAGTTTTAGCTCTGTTAATCCACAGATTGTTACACTAGTAGCTAATTACAAAGGAACAAGTTGCACAAATATGAACAGATAGTGCATGTGTTATGCAGCCTGGGTGAACGCACACGTGCATGTTTTACACAAGAGTGTCTTAGAGTATTTAGATAGCCACTAGCGTGTGAAAAACAAATAAACATATAAATAAAAACAAAAAAAACCCCAAACACATAAGCATATACAATACAGGGAAATTGTGGCAATATATACTATGACATCTGCTGTAAAGACACATATTTTCATGGTGCGACTCTCAGTGTAACTCAAACAGGTGAGCAGCAGGGATCTGTTTGTCTCTTTTTCAGCTCCCTCTGTTTACATTGCACATTGTAAACATGTAAACAGTACATCATCCCAGAGTCACCTGCCCAATTTACAAGCAGATGCCATTGAAATGAGAAAAGTAATAAGAAAATGTACAGGGTGCAAAAGAAAAAAAATGTGTGTGCATATATATATATATATATATATATATATATACAGTATATACAAGCAGATGTAGACTTTGGGAGGTAGCAGTGTGTGAGAGACAGACAAGGGGCACAGCCAGTGTGTGGGTGAGATAAATCCCTAGAGAACATTTATGGGAAACATATAAAGCTGCATTGGGAAGAATGTGTTTGCAAACTGGAAGCATGCACTCACTAAGTGGCAAATTGCACATTTATATTTGTTCGGGAAAGTCTTGTGTGTAAGAGAATGTGAGCATCAGACATATTTGTTTGACTTGAAGTGCTGTGTATTTTAGTAATGGGATAGAATATATAGTTGGTTTTAAGGACTCATCTCACACTATTGCACGACTGTATTAAGTGACTGAAGAACTGCCAAAGGACGGATCTTTTCTGTGCAATCCTTTTACTAAAATGCATTTTTATGTATTTATTTGATCATATATATATATATATATATATTTATACCAATATATGGAACGATTTCCATATATTCATTGAGAATTTTCACTGGCTGTTTCATACTGAGGCATCTCCCTTGTGACACGAAAATACTTTGTGAAGCTTTAATGAGTCTGCAGTAGCCCAGGGCATTAGCAATGTTATGTGTCTCCACAATGTGTCGTGGAATCAACCTGCTTCCCAGGCTGCTCCAGTATATATTCTGCAGTGTGAGTGAGTGGGACTGATATGTGCTAACAAGCCCAGGTGAATGTGGCTAGTCTCACCTCTTGATGCGCTAATAAATGCAGTGGTTTGACAAACCGCTGTCTATGTTAATGTATGTGCCTTCACCTCTCGGTGACAAGGTGATGTAGAGAGGGCAGGTAAACAACACACTGCAGCTGGAGGGTTGATAGGTACTACATGATACGTGTGTGTGTGTGTTTCTCATCCTGACACCTACTCATCTGAACTTTGACTTGACAGGGAGCAGATGTCCCTAAATCAATCTTTTGGTGTTTCATTTGATAACAGATGTTTAGCAGTAAGCTATCCAGATAAATGCAATGAAATAGTAGAAAAGCCAAGGAATATTTGAATGTTAATAAAATAGTTATCTTTTATAATGATAAGTATCCTTTATAAAATACTTATCTTTTATTTCCTTATTTATATTTTACAACGGAGAAAGATTTGCTGTAAAGTCATGAAGTACCTGTCATTATATTATAATAACTGATAGTTTCCAACAATAAAAATAATAAATCGAGCCTATCTCTGACTTTAGAAATAGAATTAAAATTTTACACTTCCAAGTTGCAGCACTAACCTGTCTCGGCTCCGCCGGGAGGGGAAAGCAGCGTTGCAGCCTGCCACAGTGCACACGTGCATCTCTTTGAGGTGCACATTCTTGTAGTGCAGTTTCATGCTATAGGAGCTCTTGAAGCTCTTCTTACACACATAGCAGATCTTGGGGTCAGGACTTGAGCACGGGTCTCCGTCTGGTGATTGAGAAGAAGGGAATTTGGGTGGGCTGGCACCGTAGCCCATTGAAGAGATGAAGCTCTCATGTAGAGCAGCCATACTCGCAGCAGCTGCAGCAGCTGCTGCCATGCCTCCATTGTAGAGGCCATACTGTCCCATGCAAAACATGTCATAGGTGGGGTCGCTGAGTTCCTCCTTAATCTTGATAGCAGGTTGATGAGGGGAAGGTGAAGAAAGGCCCTTGCCGTCGAATTCTTTCCTTAAATGGACTTCCTCACCACCCTCATCATCTACTTCCTTGTCCAGACCCCTTCCACCCCTATGTTTTTGGTGTTCTTCAACATCCATCATGTCGTCACGGTAAAACATCTTGGAGTCAGAGTTCTCAGACTCATTTTCAAAGTCTCTCTCATGGTCCTGGTCCTCTGAGCTGAAGCTGCCCATGCAACGGAGTTCACCAGAGCCTCGTAGATCATTACCACCTCGGCTGTCGCTACCGTTTCCTTCCCGACACTCATCTTCACTCTGCCTCATCATTCCTCTTAGGGAAAAGCCGGGGCTCATCTCATCCTGAGAAGGAGACTGCTGCCCACTACCACCACTGTGGTTCCCGGTACCAGTGCCACCATTGTTACTGTTACAGTTTCCATTCATTTTTACATTATTATGTAGAATTGATGACTGGTGATGGTGGTGATTATGGTGGATATTATCATCCTCATCTTCATCTTTGTCCTCATATTCATCTGCCACATCAATCACTTCCTTCTCAATCTTCACAGGCATACTGGATTTACGTGGTTTCTTCTTGGGTGTGGGATCACTGTTGCCAGTACTGGGGTCCTGATTGGCACTAGGTGTAGGTAAACGGTGGGACATTGGTCCTCCTTCTGAAATATGAATATTATTATGTGAAGCAACAGCAGCTGCCAGGATCTGCTGTTGCTGGTCCATCAGAGTGGTACTGTTAGTTGTGGTGGGCAGGATCGGGCTGGTAGGCAAAGACACTGGAGGACTGACAAGGTCTGCAGGAGACAGTAATGTACGGTAGAAGGGGGGCACTGGTTGGACTGGCTGTACTGACTTCAAGGAAGGAAACACCAGTGGACTTTGCAGTGGTGACTGAAGCATAGGGTCCACTGGTGGGGTAGTGAATCCTAGTGGTGGTCTCCCTGGGCTGGTGAGCGTGAAACCACCATTTTTGGTGCTTGAGATGACAGGTGTACCAGTGGTTGAATTGGCACGGATAAGGTCTTTGTCACGGTTATTGCGCAGCATGGGCATGTGCAACCGTGGATTGGGATTGGCACTATGGCGATTGCGGCTGCGTAATGAGCTGAATACCATGTTGCAGCCCTCAATGGTGCAACGGTGTTTAATCTTCAAGTGTACAGCATTATAATGTATTTTAAGAGTGCCTTTGTCATAAAAGGTTTTTCCGCAAGAGTTACAGCATACGCGTCCCTTACGTGAGGTGGCTCCCATTCGACGCATGCGATGCATCTTGGAAGAAAAGGAAGGATGGGTGATGGTTTTCTGCTCGTCTTTTACAAAATGCGAGTGGACTGGGTGGTCGGTCAAGCTGCTGGGCTGCTGAGGTTGATTTTGGGACTGCTGCTGGCCCTGTTGCTGCTGCTGGAGCTGTGTCTGCTGTTGCTGCTGTGGTTGAGACTGCTGGGTGGAAGGGGTTGGAGAGATGGGTGACGCTCGGTTGTTGGGCTCTGTCTTGGGTTCTATGTTGTTATTTATAGCTCCCATACCTCCACGGCTGGGGCTTTGGCCTGTGCGGAATGGAGACAAGGACACTTCTGACTCACTGGTCTCCACTTGTTCACCTTGGTTTGGTAGGCTGGGTTCCCGAAGTCGGAGAGCTGACTGCTCCATAGGCAGACCATTGGGGGGCAAGCCAAGCATGGGGGCAGATACGGGGTTGATATACTGGAAGGGCAAGAGAAAGGCTAGGCTATTGGGGATATTCTCAAAATGATGAATGCTGGATGGGCTACTATTTTCCAAATGTGTCAGGAGCCCCGGGCTTCGGGTTCTGTTGTTGCTTTCAATGAATGTCCTAATCCCGGAGTCTGTCTTGGAGGAAGGAACTGTAACTGCCTGACCTTCCTTCTCCTGGATGGCCATCAGTTCAACAATGGACTTGGTCTCACCAAAGCGTAAGAACTGCTGCAGGGTGATGATCTCTTCTTCCCTGGACATGATGGTCCAGCGGTCCAGTACCTTGCCTGCAGCATCCTGTAGGCCCCAGAGGAGACAAGAGAGGAGACAAAAACACAAAACATTATTGATTGTGCATAATCATTTGGGTCAAAGGAGAACATAGAGCAGGGGTTAGTTTGTAAGGGCGAGCTTTTCTGCTCATGAAATTCAGATGCCCCCGGAGCGACAAGTATCTGAATGAGCTTTGTCAAAAATCTCACATCTCTTGTCACTCTTTCTCATCCATTTTTTCACTCATTCATTTTTAAAAAAAAAATAAAACCTTAAATCACAATTGTTTGTCTTGGACACTGTGGTAAGACTGGGCCAAAGTTAATCTGAGTCTCAAGGAAACGAATTGTAAGCACTGTGGTGGGTCTCTGAGCAGGTCTGTGCGACTTCCAACAATGTAGGAGTATTAATTTGTAAAGACTGACAAAAAAAAAAAAAATAAGACCTCTGTAAAGATGTGAACTCTAGCTGGGACTCCCTCTGTACACAAATGCTACCGAGGGATATTTTCAAATTGCGAGAGCCAGACATGAAATGGCTAACAGATATAACAGGATAATTAATGCAAACCACTAATCACACCTTGCTTGGCATGCATTTTCTTCGTCTGGGCTGCATCTATATTAGGCAGTGAAACACCTGCGGGAGGATGGGATGAGGATGTGTCAGGGAAAAGCTTTAGACATTCAAAGAGGAAAACTGATGATCATGTGTGACGATGACTTTACAGTGGCTTTGAGCTGAATATTATATTTATTATTCAGGCAACATCCATCGCATTGTATGTGATTCAAATGATTTTTAACATTAATCCATTAGACGCTGGTATAAAAAAAAACATACTTAATACTGATATAAAGAGTTATGTTGTGCTGCTTGCTGTTTGGCACTTAAGGGGTTAATATTGATTGATAACTTTTGATTAATCCCTTATTATTTCAGGCAAAGGCAAAAAAAAAGAATAAAAAAAAACAACAACATATTCTACACTCCACAATCTCCATACAACACTTCACATCAAGCCTCGCCACTTTCCTTTTTTTTTTTTAAGGAAAACACAAATGCAATATGATATGATATTTAATTAATATTAAAGAATTTACACATTAAAGTGATGATTGGCATTTTTCCCTACAAAAATAAAAATGTTACTGGACATCATAGCGACAAGTGTATAGAGAAAATGTAGCTGTCTGTTAGATATATTCAATGAATGGCAGAAATAAAAATCCTTTTTTCCCTTTAAATTAGCGTGAAGAACTGGCAAATAACTCGGGAAAATGCGGAAAGAATGAATGTAAGAATTGAGTTAGTGGTGAAGATGCTGTGGTCAAGAGAGTGAATAATTGGACGGATATATCTTCTATCATCACTGCACTGAGACAGACCTGCTGCTACCACTGCCGTTCAATAAGAAAGCATGGATATTTGTGTAAACAAGAAAAGAAACGGTCACTAAAGATAAGGAAAGAGATTAAATAAACACCACAGTTCACAGTTAGGATCCTGAGAGACGAGGCACAAGTAACATCAAGGGAGTAACACAAACAGTGACAATTAGTCACACTGAAATGGTAACATTTCATATGTGTTCCCAGCTGCTGGCATCTATAAAAGATAAATGGCAACTCTAGTGAGTAAAAAGCTGTAAAAACCAACATCACAAAGCACAAAGGGCCTGTAAGGAGAAAACAGAAGATAAATGTTTAAAGAGAGAGAGCGAAAGAGAGATAGAACAGGAGAGACACAGAGGAAGAGGAGCTGAAAAACACAAAATAAAAGTGTGAGTGGTTTCATATCATGCCCTCAGATATACTGGAGAAATAGATTCTTCTGAGACGAAACATCAATAGTCACTGGGGTATTTGTTGTTAAATATACATTAAAAAACATTTTACACTTTCATTCTGTGTGCGCTGTGGAGTTTTTGCCTGGAGGTATGACTTTAAATTCTAGCCTGGGCACTATTATTTCATACTGCATGGCCATCTGGGCATTACTACTTCCATTTGATTTAATTGAAACAAAAAATGAAAGCAAATTAGAAAGCGAATCTTTAAATAGTTTTACAAGCAAAACATTTCTGAAGACATTATAGTTATAAGAAGTTCAGCAGTCTTTTGATATTTTCTACTGTCCAAACACATTCATTTACATGTTCCATATGTGCATATATATACTGAGGGAGTGGACAGATTCAGTTCAGGTTCATTTGAATTTACATTTCTTCCTTTTAAGGATTATTAAATTCCTCTTCTTTTAATTGTGCCTCTTCAAGTAAATACTACATTTAGATCTGTTGGAGTCACATGCTAAAAAAAACAAGGTTATCATAATGTGAACTCTAAATATAATTACAGGGAAAAAAAGTCATTCCTCCAGATAATAAAACAAATTTAAAAAAAAAAATGCTGTTACCTAAATATGAATGTAAAATAGGGGTCAAATTCACATAATTTTCCATCCCCATCTAAATAACAGATTGAGCACAACATGAGTAATTTGTGTCTTTTTCTTCCACTCTGACCATGCACGTATCCTTCCGCTCTCTTAATGTCAGAGAAAAGCCAAAACACAATGACACAGGCCGAACTAGCAAATTAGTTGTGTGTTGAAGGCCAGAAGCTGTTAGGGCGGGTCAGCAGTTGTTATGCAGTGGACCCTGTTTGAAAAGAGATGATCCAAGCCCTTGTTTTCACCGGTCAGTTGAGGTTTGGAGACTTTGGGAAAGGCTTGAACTGAATAACGATAGACAACACGCCAATCTCTAATAATTTGGCCCAAAAATCAAGCAAAACAATATAATACCGTAATGTTAATTATGATTAACTCCATGTGGAAACCATTAATGCTTTACATGCCAAAGAAAGGTTGCACATTCCTTTCCTGTACCTCTATAAAATCAAATTTTGCAGTACGTCACACAGCACAAGTCAATGTGTATAACGTAGATAAAGAAAAATGAGTCAAATCTCTGAAAAAATAGGTGTGAAATGAATGAATATTGTCAGCGTAAATTGACATACATTTGCCACTAAATACAGGCCCTGTCGTCCTCTACTACAGTTTGTCTCACAACTGCACTCCCTTGCATTAGCTTAGCGATGCTGTGAGAGAAACAAATACGCCATTAGAAGCACTTTTACAAGTAGGCACTCATCTTCCAATTAGCTTAATGTGGCCCTCTTTCCCTTATATTTTCCAGGCGTGCCCCTCCTCTTCTTGTACACTCCCTTCAATAAAACCTCATTAATCCACCCCTCCCCCATCTCCCCCCAGTGCTATGACATATTAGTCTGTCATTATGCATCCAAGAGTCCTTTAAACAATACAGCTAAACCTCTGTTTGCCAGGTTAATGACTATTAGCCAATAATTACAGCACAGAGACGATGGGGTACCCACTTTATCTGGTGGACAGCCTGCTGCTGTTAGTTTATTTTATCTGCCTGCCTTCATGTCTCTCAGAATTAATCTCGTAACGGCTGTATTTATTCATCACGACCGCCGCTGCAGTGCATTCTTAATTCATAGCTGTCTGTAAGACTGTGCTGCCGGATGCTGTGTGGTGGGTGTGTAGTAGGATATCCACATTGCAAATTGCTGACAATGAGGACGTGCAAATGATGGCCCTGTCACGGGCCAGGGCACCACTGTCAGTTGAAACAAATCAGGCAATTATGCAATTAGCAGGTTATGCGTAGAGCTCTATTAAAAGCCGTATGTGTGTTGCTTTGTTTGGCTGCTTGGTGTGCATTAGGGATTAGGAGTTTAACATGTGTACACTTTTCTGTAATCATCACCTATCATACTAACGTGGACTGACTCTATTTGGCTACTGCTGGAGTGAGATACAAGGCCAGGCACAAAGATGCAAAGGAAAAATGTTAGTTATCAATATCCTCTACTGCCACGGTCACAGTAAAGTAAACAGGAGATCCTTGACCCACATTCAGACTGTGTCACGTAACAGCTTTGCTCAAATATGATCGTGTTAAAATGTTATAATGTACAATTTGAGTGGTACGACACCGATCGTCAGAGCACATTGCCGGCGAAGGGGAGGATCAGTTCTCACAATGGCAAAGTGAACCATGGGAACCACATTGATTCACCAATCACCTTGCAGTGGGTGCGATCTCCACCGTGTCTCAAAGGATTCCCCATTGATCTGCACTTCTGCTTTCAGATCCAGTTCCTTAAAAAAATAAATAAATAAATAACAGCTCTATCCCTGTGTTCGCCACTTCAAGGGAGGTTAAGCAGAAGTTCCTTGTGATCTGAGAAGGTCTTGAACCTTTGGCGCTTCCTTTTCCATATTCTGCTTCCCTCCCCACCCCATCCAGCCTGTATGAATAATGCAGAGGATCTAGTGGCGAGAGGTGCCATGGGGGATGGGGTTCATGCAAAGCCCATTGCCTGGAGCCATCACATCAGAGGGCAAGAGCTCCCAAGACACAAACTGCTCGCCCATTGGCTCCCCTGTGGCAGGTCAGAGGTCATATGTGAACAACCAGATCTGCTTCTTCCCCTGTGATGAACTACAGGGAAATCAGTAGCTATGTCCAGATGTGGGTGGAGGACATTTGTAAGAATCATAGAGGTTGAAATTTGGACTCTGATCTTTGTAAACTCCACATCCCAACTCTGTGCATCAAAAGAATCTGTTACTTTTGGATCTGACCCGGCAGCTTCTAGTATCCAGCATGGATACAATACATGATGTCTGCCCATTAAGATACCTTTGCCCACAGTCAGGAAAAGCCTTGATACAAAGTTCTCTTCGTTGATGAAACTTGAGTGAATATTAATACTATTATGCATCAACAGTAATCCGATTTTAAAGCTAACAATTTTCGGGTGATATGTTTAGACAGTAGCCTCCATCAAAACACCAAATGTACAAATATCTTCCAGGAGAACCATGTTAATCCATTTGTTGGAGTTTAAAAACTTGCTAAATCAATGCTGCGATGCACTGAAACAGTTGTAAGCTATTTTTCATGGATTTTTTTTGTATCTATCTATCTATCTATCTATCTATCTATCTATCTATCTATCTATCTATCTATCTATCTATCTATCTA
>JAPTHA010000001.1:1093983-1107963 GCA_029814585.1 Gymnapogon annona
TATCTATCTATCTATCTATCTATCTATCTATCTATCTATCTATCTATCTATCTATCTATCTATCTATCTATCTATAAGGCAGTGAATACCCATCATTTGTATTAACAGGGCTGAATATAACCAGATCCCTGAAGACCAATCAACTCAGCTGCCTGGTGTTTGCAGGGACAAGGTTTACGCAAAATCTTTTCCAGTCTACAGAAGGATACAATAGAAACCTATGGTACCAATGACTGGTGTACAGCTGTCTTCTAATACATCAATAGAAGATCCATGTGAAGAAACGGTACTTCCCTTTCAAATCTTAAAACATTTTAATACCGATTTTTAAATGATTATTTAACTACTTTCACTGCGTTTTTTCAAATGCATCAGTAAAAATAGGCAAATAAGAGTTTTAGCAGTGAATGATACCATATGAAAAAGAACATATATAAATATAGGTGATACCTGCCAAAATAAATTAATGCTGCCTTAAATTCGTCCATGCAGGGATGTGCATCTGCACCAGTCCATGTTCCCAATCACAACTTGGAAAAGATTTATTCCAGTTTGATTTAGTCTTTTTCAGGTAATTAATATGCAAGAGGCACAGTCTTGGTCGATATCATGCCCATCACTGCCAGAAGAAGAGAGAGCTCCTTGCTGGGCTCCTGTGTGAGTAGATGTGAAAAGGCCACAGGGCGACTTCACTGGGCCAGACGTAGCCATCAACCAACAGGCTGCAGAATATCGTGCCACCTCTCAACCTGATTTAACTCATGGCTTTGGTTAAAAATTAATGAGTGTGTTAGTTGTTTCTAAGGGCAACCTAATCGACTTGAGTGAGATATATAGTGCATTTGCAGACTGCTAGCACGGGGGAGGAGGAGTAGACAGGGGTGGGGGCTGCAAGAGGATTATTCTAGAGGACTTTACCACAAATGAGTGAGTCACAATCTGGCACGTCCCAGTTTCCAGGTGGCCTTTAGTAAACAGTTTCCGTTTCTTTTCCTGCCGATTAGTGTTTTTTCATTATCTGTGTTCGAAAAACAACGGCGTCATTTAAAGAGCAATGTCATAACCTGTGATTCATCCAAACCCCCTGACCTCCACCAACACCATCACCACCTTCTTTGTTTTAAAGCTGTCCCTCGGCGTCTTTTAAAAAAGTGAAAAGGACAGTCCTTTGGCCACAGCCCAGCAGAGGTGCAGATGGGGCAGCACATGGAAGCCATTTCAGGCCCCGGTGCGCTGCAGAGCAAAGTCGGCTGTTCTCCGAGTTCAGAACCTCTGAAGAACCGCCTCACAGCACTTACATGTGAATAATGTCTGGGACCGGGCTGATGTATTGATTCCCTGTCTCTTTTCACAAAGCATACACGATAACGTTGGATTGCCTTACCCAGCTGTGCTAAGGAACCGTAGTCTGTGGTCAATGTGTAAAACTCAGCGGACCCAGCACTCAGCTAGAGGGGATGCCTCAGAGAAGAAGGGAGGAGTAATAGAAGCAGTGAGGGAACGCCTGATGGTTCACATTAATTGAAGATGATTCGTGTGATCTGCTGGGTCTGGATGCGGCAGCCAGGTCTGTCGTGGGCCTGGGAGACAGATGTGGGGGCCGCTGTGCTCCCTCCAGGGCCGATGGAGAGCAGTGAGGCGGCTGAGAAATGGTCCGTCTGCCCAATGTGTGTGTGTTGGTTGAGCTGTGTGGAGGTGGGGCTGACAACATGCTTTTCTCTCCCTTATATCACATCTCCTTTGTCTTGATTACTATTTTGGCAGGAGGCCGGTGCGGAAAAGGTGCATTAACATATGCTCACAATTTGCTCTTTAGCCACACGGTTACATGTTTGTACTGTGTCTCGATACATCAGTCATTTTTTTTGTTCTTTAGAGTAATACTCACCCTTTAACACATTACATCCTCGCGCCTTTAGGTGGAAACATAATAAAGCAGCTGTGTTATTAACTGTCACACTGTGGGGCCCGAGAAGTATAGGACTTGTTTTTACCATCAGCAAAAACCAATAATGATTGTTCTGTCTGATTATCATAAAATGTGAGAAGCTGAGTCATCAATGCTCCGGAGGGTCAACTCATATGGCTTTTTTGGACCAATACTGATTATCAGTGATCGTGACACCAAAAATAGTTTACATTAGCAGTCAAAATGAAAATCTTGGGTGTCGAAGTTTACCACAACTCCAACACGAAACAATCCAATAACATTTCCACAAAATGTATGGTAAGAAACTGAAGATATAATACAATCACTAGTTAATGAATGTTCTGTTCTCATTTCTGTCTTGATGTTTAAAACATAGTACATTTAATGGAACTCTGATGGATAAAGAACTTAGAGGGAAATATAAATTAACCATGCTTTCTCGAGTTGCTGAGTTGTTGACATGTCTGTGGATATTGTGTGAAGTCCAGCTGCTTCAAAAAAAAAAGAATAAAAAAAAAAAAAGGCTTCATTGGGGAGTATGAAGTTGCCAAAAGAACGACGAGTGAGATGAGTCGATTGCAACAGTAGGCCATTACTCATCATGTCTAACCAGTCACATAGTGATGAAGGTATGACATGGCTAGAGATCATGGAGATATGACTGCAGATACAGAGACGTGTTAAAATCAGAGCCAAAGTAACACATTTGAAAAAATGTATTGGATTAGATATGAGGGGAAAAAATAACACTGTTAGTCTAACGTCACTAACGCTTAATATTCGATCCAATAATAAAGGCAATAATCCACAACTTCTTTTTATGAAGACCTAAAAAGACCTTAAGTATTCCAACTAATAATATGAAACGTAGCATTCACATACAATCAAAAATAATCCACACATGACTTTTAGTGTCACTGTGTTAAAGAAAATGAATGTGAATGTATAAAGGACTAAAGCGAAGACGAGCCTCCCGAGTTATTTTGTCCTGTTCTAACTGGGAACAGATAAAGGTGTCTGTAACGTGCAGACACACTGCATTAGAAGTGCTTTTCAGCTTCCTACTGGGCTTTTGCAACGGAGCATGCTAGGAGGAAAGAGAATAAGCTAATGGACTCTTTACTTAATGTGATCAGAGCCATTATTGACATGCTGCCAGGAAGATGCAAGACCATTAACTCGATCCTCTCTCTCCCTGGTACCTTCCCTCTGCCCCGCTTTGGAGCCGACACTGTTTCACCGTCTCGCATATGGGACGCGATGCCTCAAAGGAGACGGTGTCTGTCATGTTAACTATGAAACTACAAATACGGATGGTTCGACGTAGTGATGTTTTGTTTTCTTCCTAACTTTGAGTCACTTATTTTGTCTGCACGGGATTGAGCTCGAATATTTTTTTTTTTACTATTGCGTATGTTTTGAACATTTCGTCAAACTAGCAGCCTATCATGTTACATTGGGCCAGATTTCAGTTTGGTAGTTAGTGTCTAACGATCCAGATAGATTTAATATTTGGAACTCTCACTCAGAGCATTATAAGAGTAAAGAAGAAGCAAGACAACTTTTGTTACTGTTTGCCTTTGTACATAATATTGTGCTACACGGATCTGCATTTACAATTTCCAACATGAAGTCTTTGATATATAATGTCAGGGGTGTGCGGTTTTAATCACAGTAAAAGTGTATTGAAATGGTGCAGTGTGGTTACTAGAACGGCCCCCGTTTTTAAGCCGCCTCACTGGAGTTGATGCCTGGCATGTAAGTTGGCTCATTTATCTTGAAGGCAGACGATGCCAGTGTGGCTGCAGTGTAATTTACGCTACCGCAACCTATGTGCCAGATCACATCTATCCCTGTGGCCCAGGGCGCACATCTCGAGCGGCCCAGAGGATGTACATGTTTACGTGTGCGCGTGAGTGTGTGTGTGTGTGCGTGTATTTGCAGTGTCTGTGATCATGTGGGTACAACAGGAAGTGGTGCACAGGTCTCTTGGGGCACTGTTCCAAGTCTGAGGGCCTGTCTACTGTCATAAGTTCCAGAATGGTGATTACTTACTGCAAAAATAAACACCATTACCATCTGGTGCTGCCTCATTGTAATGTAACTTATACACCCAGAAAAGCTCTAGACCATCAAAACACACAGAAAAGAGAACAATAACAGAAAAAAAAAAAAATCAAAACTTCATGGCTTTTTTCTAACTGCAGTCTAGTTGCCATTTATCGCCTCTCAGGAAAACCTTTATTCTAGATACTTGACAACATATTCTGTTTAATATACAATATTTCCTGATCTAGATGAGGGGTCGATAGTAAAAAACAAAGGTTTACCAGCAGGTCATTCAAGACTGTCAAGGCCACGTGGAGCCAGCAGATGTTTGATCCATCCAAGGCACATCTGGTCCTCAACACACTCAATCCATTTCACTCGACTTCTTTTTAGATTTTCATTGTTCCTCACGGTCCACTAAACTCTATGTTCCCCCTCGCGGCCTGCAAATATACTTTTTTTTTACTTCATTCATATTGCCCACTAGTTTAATAATATAGGACTATGATTTTCTTGTCACCTGTATTTATTCAAGATCTTAACACTAAACGCCCCGGACAAATATATATTTTATTGTTTTGAAATAATTTTACGCCCCTTCAGGGAGGTTCTTCCTTGAAACGAGTTACCGAGTAAGTTGTAACATAACACAGCGAGGAACCCTAAACCCAGTGGCACTAAGCAGGGAAATGAAAGCTGTCATTCTCATTGTAGTGGGCCCTGGGAGGGCCATTCTGTGCTTAACAGTTTCATTGTTTCATTTATTGTTGGAAACACAGAGGGGTGTGTACTGTGCACTTTCTGGATTCTGGATAGCGACGTGACGAGAGGACTGTCAGCTCCCCGTAACTCTCCATGCAACTTCCTTTAATAAATGTCAACTTTGTGACCCAGCGGCAAATCCCTTGCAGGGTGGGTGGCCGTGTCAGCAGGCACAATATCTGGGGTTCGCCCTGGTGACACGGGGGAAGTGGAGCGGACCACTGGTCTGTTTGTTCAGAGGGGGATGTGGGTCAACCTGGAGGCTCAGGTCTGGGATCATCAGACAAAAATGCAACCTGTGTGTCACTGTTAGAAGTTGGGACTGATTGCTTGTTTGTATTTGGACATGTTTTACAATGGTGTTTGTGTAGATGTGTCCGAAAAGGGAAGTGGTGATGCTTTAGAACATGTAAAGCCCATTGAGAAATAGCGTATCACTACATCAGCATAAGGATAAAACAGAAGGACGGAGAAAATAGAAATGTCATATTTACCACCTTCTACCTTGCCATTATGTATATATATCAATGTATTTATTTATTTTATCATGTTTTTTGTCTAAGACCCAAAAAAGTAAAAGTAGGTTTTATTTGCACATTCTAGTTTTGTACGCCAATCAATGGTTCTTCATTATGATATCCTGAGATATGATACAATCCATGAGATTCATAGTACATACAAAAAATCTAAACATTAAATCAACATCCTGACTCCCTTTAGTTTTCTTTTGCACTCGGTTAGGGATAGGAGAAGATGATGCTTTAGTTTAAGTATGTCCTCTATTAAAGTAAGCCTCAGTGTCTTTCTCAGACATTGGCAGTACCCAAACCCAATCATCAGAAGTTAATAAGTTAATAAATATGCGAAATAAACAAAATGCGATGCCCGAGAATAAGAACTTACATCCACATCACCGTAACATGTGTACATATATTTAGAGATGTTCATATGATGAAACATTGCAATTATACCTATATGTGGTACAAATTTTTTTCATGGCAAATGGATTGGAATTTGAGTGCAAATTGAATGTGCAACACTGTAGGTTTGCCCTTATTTAAGCCTACGTGTAACGTAATCTTCCTGTGTTTGGGTCTGACCTGGTCTGGCAGTGTTGTGCAGTGCAATGCTATTGATCCCTATAGCCTTGTGGTCTGCAGGATTCCTGTCCGTAAACGCAATGAGCCGGAGCGTCTTCTATTCCCCCTCTCTGCTCCGTGTAGCACTACAGGCTAAACAGCCATCACAGAAACTCAATACAGGCAGACACGGGCCCCAGTCGTCAGCTCACAGCAGTGCCCTACCACGTCCCACGAGGCCCCGGCTAAGTCAATTTAGCATCAGTGTAGCATCTCACCTCGCAGACCTGTTGCCAGCCTAATATGTCGTGCTAATATGTCTCTCCATATGAATTACAAGGATGTGAGAGCGATCCAGATGCAATAAGTATGGATTAGCTAATGTTCAGGTTCTGTCTGTGTCTTGTTGGGATGGAGGAGGGAATTAGCCACAGTAATAGCCTTTAACAGGGTGTCTGGCTGTGGCTGGGAGGTGAGATTGGGGCATGGAGACTTCTGGGATTTCTCATGAGCTCTGGGAAATAAACTTTCCTCTTTACTGCAGGAGAATAGGGGAAGAGGTAAGAGAGATAACATTGAGAAAATGATTAGCGAAGAGCAAGAGAGATGGAAAGAGTGCGACAGGCTGTTAATGCTTTTTTTTTTTTTTTTTTTCTGACTATTGATCATCCTGGAGGGCCAGAAGTGTTTGGGTTAGATGTGTTGAAGCCCTTACTTTGTCTGCTCTGTGTCTGTGTGTTAATGTGTGAACCCATTGATTTGTATTGTGCTTGCACAGTTGCCCTGTGTGTAGGCCAAATCGCCTGACAGAGGAAGAGTGGGATGGGAGCACGGCTCAGAGAGAGAAGAAAACAAAAATGTGGGAGAAGAGGTTAGAGTGTGGTCAAATGGGGGCGTAATTAGAAACCATGTTACCACTAAACACTATATATTGATCAGGGATAAATATTAGCCCTCAGCCAATGTGCCTAGGTGCTTTAATAATTCATGTTGCACATAACTCTCTCTCACCCTGTACCCACTTACATGCACCTGTACGTCTGATTTAAAGCCAACTTTAACAACTGAGTAATAAGTCTTTTTCTATACAGGAGGTTTTTCCAGTCTGTTGTTTTCTAGTATTTGAGACAAACCGGACTAATGGGTTACAATATTCCATAAAAACAAGCCAGGAAATGTTTTGTGTTATCCAGCTTTTGTATATGCTGAACCTAATGTTTAACCCTTTCACGCACTAACTATCATAACTTACTTCAGGATGTGTTTGTGACTGTGACATTAATACTCATTCATACAAGAGAAAACGACTTTAAAATAGGGGTTCACCGTAGTGACCACTGTGCACGAAAGGGTAAAAAAGGTAGGGTTAAACATTGCGCAACAAAGCATGCCCTCCTATGACATGGGAGGGGGGGGCATATCTGTAGAACCTCTGTACTTAATTTATAGCATTTTGTGACACATCTTACAAATGAACTGATATTGGCTTTTGCATGTAGCTGAAATATATAAAAGTCTCTGTTTTCCCCACAAATGATAGACTTGATATGAAAGAAGTGGAGATCTGGAAATGTTTAGATGAAACTTTAGAGATCTGAGACTCCGGACAAAATGGAGATTTAAGTCATTTTTACCACTGCTACCACAAAATGTCACACGAGGAGCAGTAAACAGTATTTGCACAGACATGTAGTATGACCAACTAGGAACATATGTTTTTGTTTTCTTTCTTACAAACACTCATCCACACAGGCACACACAGGGGTCATGCTTGCCATTGGCAATCCCTTCAGGCAGATGTGGAGCGAGTGCTAGGGGCCTGCTGAGTGAGTAGACCAGTGTGCCCCTAGCTCAGTACCGGGCATTACGTTGAGCCGCTTTGATGTGTGTCTGTACGAGTGTGTGTAGACTGTGTAATCCTCTGACATGCCTATGGAAAAATACAAGGATCCCTCTGACAGTGGCTGAACTAAAGGCTCACAGGACCAGTTAGTGTGTCTCCAGGTTCATCTGTACAACACTGACTACAGGCTGTGTGGAGATACAGACACACACACAGTAACCACTCCATACACACATCTACATAAGAGGTCAGTGATAGAAGTACTAAGATCCTTTATATTAATAAAAGTATCAATACCACGCTGTTAAAGCACCTCAGTGTTAAATAAACGAACCAGTGTGTCTAATTATTAATGCGCATTAATCACGTCATGAAATTATTACTCATTGCATGTACCCAGAGTAGCAGTGCTAAAAAATATTTCAAACCAATTTGCTAAAATGAAAACAAAAAACAAAAAAAAGTTTCTTTTACCTTTAAAAAAACTAGAACAATGAAATATTTTGACTTCAAAAATGAAAGCTATTCCGTGTCGCTATAGTTGAAACCCCAGCTGGTTTGTGGTGCGGTGACACTAATTCTTGCGAGGTGATGTCACGGGGCCGCGGTGTAGCCATGTAAGGTGTAGTGCTGAACGAACAACCAGCCTGCATTGCTTTAGGCCATGTTCATTTGGAAAGTCAGGCACACCGGCCAGTGCATTAACACAAACAGTTTGGTTTTGCTGTTGGAATGCAGAAGGACTAGCAAAGCCCTCTTGTTACCTCTTTACTTTGCATAATTGCATCTTACATTTCCTTTAGTCTGAAGGCTTGTTGAATCCGAAACGGTGATGAGAACCGGGTCTGTTGATCATTAGATTTTGGCGGTGTTACCAACTGCCTCATGTGAGAGAGGTAGCACTGCTAATGTGAGTGTGTGTTTGTGTGTGTGTGTGTGCTCGGTATATGTGCTCGACTGTGTGTAAATGTCTTCATCGCTACAGTATGTGGTCTCCTGAGGGAAAGACTGGGCAAATAAAAGGACATTAAGGATATGAATAAGCCAAGGGTCTAATGTGAGCTCTGCGAAACAATAAGCAGCAAAACAATAGTAGACATTTCATCTTCTTATTGTCTAATCGCCCATCTGACTGCTTGTGTAGTTCCCCTCTTAACCCTTGAGATACTCGCTAATGGCCCTCACAATGGAATTATTTACTACCCATGGCAAGGGGGCAAATGGGTCAAATTGTAAACGCGTGCGTATGTGTATGTGTGCGTGATGGTGAGTGTGTGCACAGTTGGTGTAGAATAGCTAGAGTGAATGAAAGGGAACGCTGGAGTCACTGAAGCACACGGTGACTGAGAGGGGATGCCGAAAGGAGAGAGGGGGACTCGAGGAGGAGCACTGAGTGGTACTTGCTAAAGTGAAAAATCATGCCATGGTGCACTGGGGCCCGGTTTTGTCCTCTGGGAGAAGTGACTACATTTACGCTGGCACTCAAGTGCGCTTAAATACTCCCTGTTTTGCTCTCAGTCTCCCCTTGGCTCCTTCTGTCCTTAACCCTCCTCACCTCCTCCCCTCTCCTCTTCTCCCGTCCCTTCCCGTCTCTCCTCGCCAGTTCTCCCCAGGTCCTATCCAGGTACAAATGGCTATTTGCTGTACAAGTCCCTTAACATGTTTGTGTCTGCTAGTGCTTATCCCTAACAACTTGTAAAACAAAAAAAAGAAGAAAGAAAAAAAAAAGAAAATGGCCTTGTTCTTTTTCTCCCCCCCCCCCTCAAATTGCTTCCTAGAACACAAAGGGTTCCTGAATGGAGATGTCAAAGTGCTATTAGAAATGTCAGCGCTCAAAGAGGCCACAAAGCTTCTCCATCAACGGGCTTTAATTCACTAGAAGCTGGGAACAGTCATTGTAAGAGTGTGTGAGATGATTTAACTCTGCAATTAGTTCATCTGCATCCGACTAAGCATCTCACCACAAGAGGTCAATTCTAATTAAATAGTGAAACAATTATGCTCTATGTTTTATTTTTTTCACGCCACGTTTTAAACTTTGCTAATTTTTAACAAATTTGTCCTCGAGAGGTGTAATTACATTGTTTGTAATATTTGTATTATATCCATTGAAATAATTGACATAGCCAAAAAAAAACAAAAAACAACAAAATAAAAAACCTGGAACTGATTATTTGGTTGTTTTCGATTGCAGCACATGGTTAATTAAGAGTGTCATCTTGCAGCCAAAAGGCTCACTTCTGGATTTAGTGCAGCTAATTCAAGAGGCGAGCGCTGCTGAGATGAAGGCTGTCTGTATAAAAGGAATCAACAGTGCTGCTAACTGTCACCTGCTGGGGTTAACCCCGCGGTTGTCAACACATTCAAAATGTAGATGAAACACAATGGCAGACAGGCCTTTCATTCTCACACCTACCTACCGTTAAAGCTGCCTTTCTGTCAGCAGCACAAAAGTTAGTATGTGTGTGTGTGTGTTTGTGCTGGAGTGCATGCATCGTAGACATATTTCCCCCCTCTAATTAGCACAAGGGAGTCCTGGGGGCAATCAGAGCCGAGGTTAATGAGAGGGGGAGCGAGCGGAAAGAAAAGAGGTAGGGGTGCGGCAAGTAATGCGCGCCACGATACACTGGTATAATACACCCTTCTTATCACGCTGTCACCCTGAAGGGGCATCATCCTCACTGCACCTACATTGATGTTTCAGGCCTGTGACATATCACATGTGTGTGTACGTGCGCGTACAAGAGCGGGTGTGAGACTTCCCGTCTCCGCACCCCGGTGATCCCTCTACCCCTCTTTGTCTTACATTATGTCTCCCTTCACATCCCCGTCTCTCTCTCTGGAAGGCCCAGATGTGACAGCACGTTTCCCATCTTAGGGAGAATCGGTATATGCCAAGGGTATAAAATAGATTTTTTTTTTTTTTTAAAAAGACAAGACAGAGCTGCCACAGTGGTCTTGGCATCTGTTTGTTCTCAATTGGTGCGCGGCGGTGCTGGTGGGTGAAAAGCACAGTCCACCAGATGTCACGGCTCAGGCACTGATGCACCATCACACAACAAATCATTTTCATACAGAGATTATTTTAGGTCATAAATTCACATCTAATTAAATGATGACTAGGCGTCTTTGGCACAGTTACCCAAATTTAATTCACTTCACTTCTCTAAAACTCAGAATAGTTGCATATTTTGCACTGTTGGTAATAAATAAAAAAAAAATCCTAATTGAGGTTAAGGTTAGTTTTTATTGTGCTTATTCAATCGTGGCCAAAGCCTTACAAATAAATAAATAAAACTAGGGTGTGTTTTGTTCTTGTTCGACACAGATGACTGCCATTGTTTATGCAAAGTGTACAAGACATTAACGGCATAATATTATAAAGTGTTTTCTAAATGATACTTATATGAGTCAGGACAGACTCATATAAGTATGTGCAAGTCTCCCTTTAACTAGAAAAAAAAAAGAAAAGGTGAATCAGCTCCAGACGTGACGGGTCCCCTATTTTTGTAGGATTTATTATGAGACACAGTAGATTTCTCTCTATTGTCTACGCAGTGGGCTAAATGTTCTGTTTAAGGTCAAAGCAAGATTCCATACAAGCTTTTATTAAAGAAGAACATTATGTGATCCAAAAAAAAACACAGAAACTATTAAGATAAATTAATGAACTAAATGAGTAAAAAAAAAGGCTTCTTCTTCTGTAGTTTCCATCAAAGTTGTGATTGAACTCATCAAACCATATCAATATGAGCAGCGTTCCCTCATCCTATATGTCCTTTGAACATATATTTATAAGTTCTGTGAATCAAATGACTATTTAATTTCCCTGTTTCTCATTTTCACTCGCTCATGAGTTACTTCTTTCTGCTTGAAAACATGCTTTTAATTGCTAACTTATTTCAAGACGCCATCTGTCGTTGGTTCAGTTTCCATCCCTTTTTCTTCTCTTTGGCGCAGCTCTGAAACTGGCTTTTCTACAGGGCAGTGTGGAGGTGACCTCCGGTCGATAGAGGAAATGGATCAGGAGTGGGGGCTCAGGTGGCCGGCACTCCAAACATGAGGTGATGGGGACGGGGGGGGGACGGGACTTGTTAAGCTGCTCCTCTTAACATCTATATTCCGCGCCTGTCTCATCCAGTTTATGAATTTTGTATTACAACTTGCCAAGCCAAAGTGCGAGCGCGTGTTAATATAAATAGTGTACGTGCGCGCCGATGTCACGGCGCGCGGGTGTTTTGCGCGCGTTTAACCGCGGGAGTAAAGCTCCGACCCCTCTTTTAAGATAGACTGTCTGTCTGCGACCGTGATCCTCTGTAGAGATGCTAGCAATCTGGGATAATTGAGCTTAGGAAGCCACTGGACGCACTGAGCCGCTCTGACAGATGCGAGGCCGTACGAGCGCGCCCGCCTGCCACGACCGCACAAGACACGTGTTTACAGTGTGAGCCAGCCAGCGAGCGCACGGAGAAAGAGGTAGAACAGGAGGGAAAGGCTGGAGTGATGAGCCAATCAACAAGACATAACAGCAACAAAAAGCTGACAGCCCCCCCCCCGACCCCCATCTCCTACCTTTCCTAGTATCCATCCCAGCTCACTTCATTCATACTGAGGACAGTGCACCGAGTCCAGTCTGGTTCCCGGGGGGGTCATAATGGAGACGTTGGCTAACAGGAGCTCGCTCGCAGCGGCAAGACTCTTCCAGCCCTCAGTGGCTCTGATTACAGCTGCTCCTGTAACGGCTCTTAAGCGCTCACTTCTCACCCGGCCAGCATGTGGAAAATCTGCTTCCTCCGCTACTTAGGCGGCTCCCCGGGCCCAAATGTTTGGATGCCTAGCTTGCGCTGAAAACACCGTCGCCATCTCTAAATGCGCGCGAGGGTGTAAGCGAGCGGGATGGGTGGCAGCGAGGTGTCCCATTTCCAGCTTCCCTTTAGAGAACATATCTTTATATATATCCCCGAGGGTGTGAGGTCAGGCTGCAGGGAACGAAACCGGAGAAGAGCTGGGTCAGGGACTCGATGACGGGCGCGCTGGCACAGGTGACCACCAGAAGGTCCGGGTGGAACGCCAGCCAAGAGGCCGTCCCGCTGATGCCAGAACGGCCACAGAGGGCAGCCCTCGGGGGTGGGTGAGGAGGGATGGGAGGTGGGGTGAGGAGGGGTGTGTGTGTGGGGGGGGGGAGGTGCTCTTTGCCTGCGGCTGACAGATCCTCTGCAGGTTTGGCTGTCATGCACGGTCTGTTTGAAGGCTTTGAAATAACAGCAGCGTGTAATGAGCATCCATCCCACCGACAGCAATTGGTCAGCGCACATTGTCACGGCGGTGTAAAACTAAACCGAGACGAGGCAGCTGCGCAACGAGGCGGACCGCTTGACCTCAGCGTGTCACATGTACATAAAGGCAGCTGATGGGACTCCTCACAGGCTCTGAGATCTTCACTGGTGAGGAGTGAGAAATAGTACGTGTCCATTCTTTCTCAGTGTCTGTGTGTGTATGGGTGTGTGTGTGTGGGTGTCTTGTTCCCCGACACACACACACACACACACAGAAGGTGGGGAAAGAGGCCCATTTCACAGCCAGACGTGAAACCTCTGTCACTGCTTTTCCAATCCGTCTTCACGGCGAGAACAAACAACAAACGAAACGATGGTAAATGGTAAATAAATTGGATTGCTTTCCTACACATTTAAGGCACTCAAAGCGCTTTACATTAGCCTCACATTCACCCATTCACACACCGATGGGTGGCTGCTGCCATGCAAGGCGCTGCCAGGCTCAATTTAGGGTTCAGTGTCTTGCTCAGGGACACTCCGACACGTGGAGAGTCGGAGCCAGGATTCAAACCACCGACCCTTCAGTCATTGACGACCCTCTCTAACAACTGAGCCGCCAGAAGGAAACCGAGTTCCTTGTCATCACGACGCAGCTCAAGAGAAAAAAAAAAACAACACAGAAATGCACAAAACACCACAAGGCGCCTCATGACGGAGCCTTGATGCAGTTACCGTGGTTTAAGACTTGCATTCGATCGCTACCTGTGTGAATACTCATGGTGTGTCACGCTGTTCTGTGTGCATAGACCCTTATTGTTATATATTAATATACAGTTCTATAGTTATACAGTTCTATAGTTATACCCTTGTCGTTATATATTAATATACAGTTATATAGTTATACAGTTCTACAGTTATACCCTTATTGTTATATAGTAACAGACAGACATTGTCAGTTATATAGTAGACTTAGACTTAGACTTCCTTTATTGTCATCACACACACACACACAATGAATCTGGTAACGAAATGTCATAGAAT
>JAPTHA010000001.1:1140765-1157277 GCA_029814585.1 Gymnapogon annona
CTTATCTCTCTGTCCTTGGCAGTGGCATTGAGGTGGGGAGAGCAAGGGGGGAGGATGGGGTGGTGGGTGGGTGGCGGTGGGTAGGGGTGGGGGGGGTCGATGCAGACACATCTGAGTGCAGCTGGACCAGGGAGGGATGGGAGGCGAGTGTGTATGTGTGTGTGTGGTGGTGGTGGTGGGGGGCGGGGGAGAAAGACCGCAAGACTCTGTGTTTCCAGCTGCCTTTCTCAGGGGCTCGGTTTTCTCTCCCTCCTCTTGGTTTTTTCGCAAGGCCCTTCTGGTCCCAGCTTACTTGAAAAATCACAAATACACACACACGTAGTCACATACACACACACACACACGCAGAGGCATGAACGCCCCTGATCCACCTCCCTTCCATCCCTCACATTCGGCCATCTTTGTTTGGACAGGGCTCAGGAGTTCCAGAAAAGCTCTCTCAGATGTGCTGAAGTAAGGGAAAAACAAAACAAACTGGCCCTCACACACACACACACACACACACACACGCACGCACGCTTGAAATTTATGTGAACGCAGACATCAACAAGTACTTTACACTGGCATAATACCGTGTAGTTACAGAGGTTCACATACAGTCACATACATGAACAATTTCACACATGTTAAAGACAAACTACCAGCGTGAACCGGAGAACAAATTTGCAAAGAGAGTGAAAAAAAAAATGTGCGATACATTTTTTTTTTCCTCCTGAAAGCCATCAAGACTGTGCGTTTTTTAACCGTGTGTGTGTGTGTGTGTGTGTGTGTGTGTGTGTGTGTGTATGTGTCCCAATCCAGGACTGTAGCACCAGGGCAGGCCTGAAGCATACCTCGACATGTGTTACCTCTTTGTAATATTGACTTTGTTACAGCTATACGAGTGGGAGCGCAGAGCCAAGAACCAGGCCTTGCACTAGTGGGGCCCCCGAGTTCACCAGAAAACAAACACCCCAACGACTCACACAAATACAAAACACTGCACCGTAATAGCCATCTAGGAAAAAACTCACTCGGAGACTCGTCTTCTTAAAAAACATGCAGCCAGTGCTGTTTATGTGATTTTTTACTTTTTTTTTCGTGTAAATTAAGAACATTATTCGTCTGATTCCGTTTGTGCAGTGTGATGCTTCCAAAGCCATGGGATTTAGCGTTAGGGCCTTGCCTTGGCCTGACTTCCTGTCTGAGCATGTGTACTGGACTAACTGTGAAAGTCCCAAATCCTGTTTCTCTAAAGCCTGGACTTACTGTATAATTTAAATCAAATACCAAACTGCTTCTCGGCTCTTACAAATACGCTACCAAGACTTCTAAATATTACTTCTTAAATTTAATCATTTACCATAGCGGTGCAACGTCATGCTTCAAATAGATTGTACACAGAAAGCAAGCCTCAGGTGTAGCAAAGACAGTAAAGGCTACTTGAACCTCAACACTTTTGTATTGCAGTCCGAGATGCTGAGACTCGACGAGCGCGTAAAAATGGCGGGATTATTTCAGCTTCGAGGAATGTCGGCGTACAAACCGTGGTAAAGAGGTTTATGTTGTACATTGTAAAAATTGCCAGGGTGTAGAAACATAACAATGAAGGGTCACAATAAACACCTTCAGTTAAACCACATTGTATTAATAGGATAACACTTTGGTCTTCTGAAACTTCTTTGAGGCTATAGTAGATAGATTTAAAAGAATAAAACCATGTACCGTCATGTTCTTATTCATAAATATTAATTCGTTTTGAATAATGTGATCGGTATCCACGCCGACTTTGAAACTCAAACCGCGATGTCACAAATAAGGCGCGTTTCGGAAAAAAAAAATCTTCACAAATAAGGAAGCCTGGGATAAAAGAGAAGCCCACATTTATCTGATTGCTTTGCAGAAATAAAAGATTGATTATCATTTTCTTTCTCCTTCCAGTGTGAATCCCATCTTGTCTCTTTCCCCCAGTGATGACTTTGCTTACACATTTGAATAATGAAGGAGAGTCATTTGAATATTCCCTCTGTATTAAAAAAAATGATGTTTTTACACGATGCAGCAATATTAGCCATGTTAATTGGGCTCTTTGGACTTTCCCAATAGAAAGGCTAAATTAATTACTTATGTCGACAAAATGTCAGACATGCCGATCTAATAACTACAACTGTTTGCAGGGCTGTTTTTTTTTTTTTTTTTCAGCGTCTGCTTCTTTGATTCCCTGTGCGACTGTGAATGAAAACACTTGTGAAAGTCCAGCAGACAGAGTTAGAGTTAATGAACGAAACGGGAGGGAAAAAAATGCTTTGACATCCCTTCCATGTTTGATGGAGACTACGGTATTCATCCCCTCCTCTCATACTAATCAGTCACTACGGTGCTGACTGTTTGCAAAGCGACCGGCATTAGTTGACGCCCTCCGCCAAACACACACCCTCCGTTTTGTGCTCGGTCCACTTAGTAATTAAACTTGCAAGATAACACAAATTATTTGCAGTGTGTAACCGTGTGTGCGCGTTACGTGTTGATTAATGTGGACCCCCATCACAAGTGGGGTCTTTGAAGTTCCATATTTTTTCGCTTTTGGCTGGTTTTTTTTTTTTTTTGAGACTTGTAGAGAAAAAAAAACTGTATCAGCGCATTTTCGTCAAGCATAAGTAAACATTAGACTTCAGGAGAGGAGGCGATGGGAAGACATTATGAGTATGTGTATCTGTGAAAAGGGAGAGACGACCCAACATGGGACCTGTGTGTACATGTATGGAAAAGGCTGCAGCGTGTGTGTGTGATCCGGAGCTGAGAGAGAGGCCTGCTGATGCCATGTTTCAGACGAACCCTTGATGTGGAAATGAGCTTCCTCTGTCTTCTAACTAGTCCATTCTCACAAAGTCAGCAAACTCTGCCACTCTAAGGAAACGCGGACATCCACCACACACACGTACACACACACACACACCCTCAACCTCCCCCACCCAGCCCTGTGGTCAGCATGCAGGTTGAATTCACCCTCAGACCTCAGAAAGAGGAATAATTTCATCTTTTCATGTTTTATTTTGAATCCACGGAGCTGAATCCAGTGTTATTCAGATGAAGTGTGTTTTGTGTTAAGAAACAAATTTGTGTTATTAAACACACATACACCCTGTGCTTTTTGCATGTCTTCCCAGATTATATTAGATTTCACTGTTTTACTTTTCAGAGTCGACTCTCCTAAACGATCAACGACCTTCTCAATATTCTGAGTTTTCTATGAATTGAATGATCAAATTAAAGATGTGGGTGCTGTCACTGAATCAGAATCGGAATACTTTATTAATCCCGAGGGAAATTGACACGAACTGATGTGGTCGACTGATGCAAGGTTTTCAGTGCAGTACTTATGAATAAACTGAACTGAATTTGTACTTATATATACACTGTCATTACATATATCATTGCAATTTTATTTTTACTCAGGTAATAAAAATAAAATAGCCGATATAATGTAATAATAATAATAATAATAACAATAATAATAATAAGGATGGAAACTTAAAATGTGTATTTCCATTAGAATATTATGTTAACTGGAAAAAACAAGGGAACAACACCTTAGTGTAAAAATCAAATTCCTTCCTATTTTAATTATGATTACTATCATTAATGCAAATGCCTGAATGGGATGTAGTGCGCCTGCACACTGGATCCTGGTTGAACCTGTGTGAGCACCTGAGGGTCCATCCCCAGCCGTCCTCAGAGCAGCGAGCGACAGCTGTACGGTGATGCTGTAGCGATAGGCATCATCGGCTTGCTAGAGACTAATTGGTCCACGGCGCTCCTCCGAGTGGCCTCGCTAATTAATTAGAAAGGCAGTGGAGCTGAAATTTTTAATCAGGACACCAGGCTCTCCAGCAAGCAGAAAAAAAGACACATCACCCCATCATTTCATGTAATCCACCTGACACTGATCTCCCATGTTGTCACGTAAAGTGTGTTGTGTGTTTAGTTATTCATATGATCTGACCAGGGAATGGGAAACACATTTACTACAGGACTCGTTAAATCATTTTAATTCGGAAAAATTTCAGAAATTTGTGCACATCCTAATCCAGTATGCATGACTTGCAGTTGCTAGGGACCCTAGAGAAAGACGTTAAGGTGGTCTTTTCCTCTGTGCACATAAGCACATGCATAATGCAACATAATCTTCTTTGTAAGTGGCGAGTATGTGGTGACAACATGACCATAACTGATAAAAGCTAAAAGTACTGACACATGCATTTCTATGTACTGCACTCCCACTCTTTTTTTTTTTAAACCTTTTTAGTTTATTTTGCTTTTTATAATTCCCTTTACACAGTGAAGTCAAAATATTATTTTCCCTTCTTCTCCATATCTTTACTTAACTAATTAAAAGCAGTCACTCAAGCTAATGCTTTCCATCATGCTGTGAAGAAACAGGAAAAATCACAAGCTTGTAAAAAAAAAAAAAAAAAAAAAAGAAAGAAAAAAAAACCTGGTTTTACATTTCTTATGCAAAAAGGAAAAGATGATTTTTGTGTAACAGTGCTTTTGCACCACTTTGGGGGCACATTTTTGTCCCATTTTCACTGAACACACACACACACGCGCGCGCACAGACGCACACACACCACAATGATTTGTGGTGAAGGGCCAGAGTCTGGGAGGAATCAACCAGAGACCAAAAGACAAGACGCCTGCTAAAGCGAGAGCTACGCCGGTCAGCCACTTCACACAGAAGACAAGAGAAACAACATGTGTTTATCGTTGCACTACTGAGATGACAAACTCCCACCGCTCACTGGAATTACAGTAACAGGAAAATCATAGTGTGTGGACATCAAACAGGAAATTCTCATCTATTTAACACACACACACAATAAGGCGGCTGTAGAAGAAATGCATTTAGTCACTGGCTGAGCACACTTGGTATTCAGGCACGTCACCACTTCATCATCTAGTGTCATCAGACACATTGGAAAGTTGGCACACAAACAAACACACAGGCACACACACGCAGATAGACACACACAAACACACACACACACACAGACCTTTAGCTCATGTGGTGACATTCGTTTGTGCGTGGCGTCCTAATCTTTGTGACCGTCTCCACTTTGCTGTGCTCTAATCAGCCGGCCGCTCTTATCAGCCTGTTGCTTTGGCCAAAATAAACACACACTGCTTTTTTATTGGTTTGTTTTCACAGGTCATTAGGGGAAGGAGAGGAGAAGCATTGATTCGTTTTCCAGGCCACTGTATTATTGTTGTGTTATGACTATCATCATTAAATTTCATTAAGGCTTGTGGTCGGTCCTGTTTCCAGAAAATGAAGACGGTGCAGAAAAGGCGACGTTGGTTTGTCGGAGTGGACGGCGTGCAACAGTAATCTGGAAGCCGTGTCAGTTTATTGGTATGGAGCAGCACGTACAAATGTGCAGTCATTTTCATATTTGTCAGAGTTTAATTCATTTCCTGACCACAAGACCCCAGTTGTAAAATATGGATCCTAATTTTGTTTTATGTCTCTTCGTGACAGTTTTCAGCCAATCAAGTATAGAAGTATTTACATATGCGTTCTCTTCATCGTGTGTGTTTTCACATCTTGTGGCAACGTTGCAGATTGGAAACAACTGAAAAGACCTGACCTCGTTCTCTATTCTGATGGCCGCCAAAAATGAAAAAAAATAAATAAATCAGTTGAAAAATGCATGAGTTGAAAGCCTTTAGGTCGAGCCAGGATTTGGTTTGTCTGTTCTGCTTTTTTTTTGTTTTCTCCATGAAGAAGCATGATAAGTACAATTTAAAAAAAAATAAGTATCCTGAACACAGCATGGATTATTTTCCCCTAATGAAAGCATAATTAAGGATATTCTGCAATTAAGTTAAAACCATTTAAGTGTCTGGGATAAATACGTTAGCATTTCATGTTTGCCATTCACTTTGATGATGAAGATGGGGAGCTTTTTGTCAGCTTCCTGCAGTTCAGTGACAAGAATCTGACCCAGTGAATCTCTAATGGTGTAATGGTTTTATATTTGTGAGGTGACTCCACTCTGCACTTTTATTGTAAGTGCACAAAAGAAAAAACTAATGAATCAATGCTGGCCCCGATCCACACCGCCAGCCAGCCAGCACACGCTCCCAAAGCAGGGAGAAACCTGCTCTGTCGCTAGGCTAATTAGCATGTGTTCGCTACTTAGCGAGAGGGCGGCCCTCTGTGATGTGTACTGAAGTGGAGTAAAACGCAGGGGCATGGACGGTACTAATGGCCCACTTCCTCCCCACGGGGGCCCTCCCTATAGCTCCGCACGTGCTGGCATCAGTGCAGCCACGGGTAAGCCACCGGAACCACCGTAGCACCGGGCGCACAGGAAGACCAGACGCCAAGCTGCGCTGGCATCGCTTTACACTTCAGCTCGTCTGGAGTAATGCTTTGCGATGTAACAGCCGGTGACAATGACACTAACACACGCACACACACACATTCACAGAGAGTCAGGCAAAGTGTGAGTGACACGCAGGGTAACAGACTCATCAGCCTATGAAATAGTTCCGACAGCTGGGGCCACGGCGCTAGCTAGCGGCCTGGCACTGGCAGATGCATTATTTACAGGATGAGTTGGAGCATTAGCGAGCTCTTTTGGCGCTGGGTTAGCAGGCGTAGGTGGCGAGTACCCACAGCAAGCGAGCGTATCTCTGTCAGGGTGAGTAAACACACAGTGGGGACATGGAGTGACAGAGCAAACGGCGTCGCCACCCCAGACACAAACACACACAGACACATGCAAACGTATCACGGAGCCCAGGGAGTGTGGAAGAGAAGAGGGAGGGGACGGCATCCATATTTATGGGGCCTTTTCCAGCATTTGTCCCCAGGCCAAACGCTGTGACTACACTCAGCTAATGTCAGAACAGCACTTAGGCAGGCATTTCCAGTATGTCACTGTCAGTGGGGAATACACAGGACTGCAACACGAGCAAAGGAATCGCAAGGAAAAATAATGACAGAAATTGTAAAGAAGCGCACTCGTGTCGTGTGCTGTGGTGATTATGTTCTCAAATAACACTTTCCTACTCTCTTTCACTCTATCCATCTTTACCACCGTGCCCGTAGTACAGTGTTTATGGTACGTAAATAAGTCTTTAAAGCTGAAACTATTGACAGAATTCATCTTGTAATTTCTGCCCATCATTTATACTTGTTTTCTTGTTTTTGTCTTAGGAACTACATTATTATGATCTTTTATAATCCCATAATTGCTGTGTTATAATCAAGCTCTGGTGTTCCTATGTTAGAATAAGTTTTCCAACTGATTTGCCAAAAATAAAAGCTTTACATTGGCCATATCTGCCAACTATGAATCACTATGCTCTCAATATTTATTAACTAAAATCACATTGTGTGTATATGTGCTATATAGTCAAACCCAATGTTGTTTTGGTATTTTTGAGGCAAAAGAACCATCATACAATTACTGATCATTTCATTTTTACCAAAGTAAATTAAACGTTCTACATTAAATCATTATTACAGCACACTGTTTTAGCATAATATTTAATTGTTGCTTGTTAACATATCCATCCCTGAGAGGCAAAAATGCTGAACAGAAATTGTTCCTACACAACATGTGAACTCCAACTTCATTCATATCAGCCGGTTTTGGACTTTCTGTGGTTAGTTACAGACACTTCCTGCACGTGGTTAGGGTTTCGAAAAGATGCCAGACAATGGTTTAACATAGGAAAAAAGTTTAACAAATATGAAATCTCAAAGGAAAGGTGAGTTAACGGCGGAAACATAAAAAACCTCCAACCTTTCAGCTCTTTGTGTGTTGATGTGTTTTCTCCTGTTGCATTTACTGTATGTGAAACTCATACGATGCCCTTAGTTGGCGCGTCAGTACTTGCAAACGTATGGAATGCAAAGAATGACCTGATTCAGTTTGGTCACCTGTCCCTAAGTTCATCGTGTGCCATGCAGGGCGTTCCCTTGATGTTATGCCCCCTGGCACCTAGAGACGCAGAGGGGGCTGCATACTTTAACGGTATGTTCCTTTTCACCACAGACACAAACAGGGTGATACCCCCAAAGAGACCTGCCTGAGTGAGTAAAGTGGCTGCTTTTAGCACAATCTGTCATTATCTCCAGTGGCACGTAATCGTTTTGTGTCGTGAGATCCCATTATGCGTCCGCTGAGAGCGAGGGCTAATTGTGGAGGCTTCGGTTTATTCATCTGTTTGCTTGTTGCCCCACTGTATTTTTGAGGAGGTGTAATAAATGCCAATGTTTGTGTTTTAAAATGGCCAAGTGCAGGCAATACTGCGGTAAAAGCCATTCGATTCCCATTGTGTTCCCAGAGGAAGTTGGCAATCATCACGAGGCAGAAGTTTAAGCTGTTAATGTCTTTTCTAGCTGTTTTTTTTTTTTAAACACTTTACTGACCAGTTAGTTATGTTAAACATATTAAAAAAAATGTTCGGTGTAGGTCAATCATTATTTAATAGACTTCTTCAAAAGCAATAAAATTTTTTTAGAGATTGAGCTTGGGGTTGGGTGTGGTGTGGGGGGCAAGCCAAGAGGACAGATGAAAGAGATTAATAAATTGTTTTTCAGGGTATATGTGTGTATGAATGTGTTTGCACAGACTGAAATGTTGTTAATCATGCTCAAAGGTTCTTTCTTTCTTTTTTAGCCGGTAAAGATTATACTGCTAAAGCCCCAGGATTTAACACACTGAGATAATGAAAGTGAGCGTTAATTAGCTATTTTTTTCCCCCAAATTAAGACTAACTAACACAGGGAAAAAAAAGAAACAAAAGGAGAAAAAACATTTGCATCAAGGTCTCTAAACAGTATCACAGCTAAAGGCGCACTTAGTCTTTTTTTTTGATCCTTCAGGACATGGTGAAATGAGAGGATTGTGAGATGAAATGAACAGAGGATGAGTGAAATCGAACAATAACCCTCTCTCATTTTTTTTTTTTTGGCTTGTCGTATCAAATATTTTCCCCTCAGTGTTTGCTTTATCCATACATGACGGGTCTGGAGCATTGACAGTGACTGTAGCCCCTGGATTTATGGATGACTTTGTTTCTCAGGCTTCTGCAGTTGGAGGTGAGAGAGCCACTTAAGCCCCCTCGCGCACATATTATTAGCATTACCATATCTGGGCCTAACTGCAGCTAAGGGGAATAATGTGTGTCAGGAGAGTGTAAAATTAGAACCAAAACCAACACACTGCTCTTTAAATCCACTTTCCAAGTCCCCACTTCCTTTCTTATAGCCCAGCTTACAATGTCAAACACTAATAAGCCAAGCTAATTCAATTAGGACGACACTTCTTTCAAATCGGAAAAAAAAAAGAGACTTCGTGAATAGATTCCGCTCGCAACTACTACACAGAACTCTTCATCGTTGAAAAAGAAAAAAAAAAAAAAAGGGGCCTTTATTCATCAGCTACATCAAGAAGGGGGGAACTCACTGCTGAGCTTGTTAGCAAAATACCCTGATCTGAGGAGAGAGATGTGTGACTAAAGCCGAGTCTCTTAAGTGTCTGTCACCGTGATCTAACCCGAGGAGAGATCTTTGTAGGCTGTGTTTCCTCTGTCTGTCTCTGTATCAGCGACTGGGGATGAGCTCCGGCATGTAGCTGCAGGTGACAGGGAGCCCTTTTTGTTGTCAAATCCTGACGGAGCTTCCACATGAAAAACATTTCAGTGGAGCGCTCGCTTCTGCCTGTCGCTCTCTTTTCCTCTTCCTTCCTCCTCCTCGTCTCTCTCTCTCTCTCTCTCTGTCTCTGTACATCTCAAAAGCTACAAACTACCCCGGTGATACGAGGGTAGTGTTCTTTCTTCCTAATATTTCCTACCTCTTCTCTCTCTTTTTTTACTCTTCTATTGTCTCCTTTTTTTTCTGACCGGCTTTTTCTTTTCTCTGCTTTCCTCTAAACCTACGCCCTTCCCTCCCTCCCTCCCTCCCTCTGGCTTATAGATCTGAGCCGGGTCTCAAGAGGAAAATACAAGTCAAGCCATTGTCATTTCAAACAGCGTGATAACCAGACACTGGGCTGCCCACTGACAACTCTGGGGAACTGGCCCTGGCTTTGACTGTTAGCTCTCCTCACTGTCTCTTTCTCTCTCTCGCTTCCTGCTCACACTTTTTCCCCCCCTTTCCTTCATTCCTCTCCTTTTCTTCCTCTTTTACTCTCAAGACCCCACCAACCCCCCACCCCCACATCCCCGTTGCAGTGGCAGGTACACTGGTTGTTTGTTGCTGTGTCTCGCATCTGCTTCTGTCTCCTCTCTCTCTCTTTCTCTCTCGTTCTCTCTCTCTCTCTCACTCTCTCTCTGTACCGTGGGTGGCCGGGGGGAATAGTTGTCTTAGTGTGTGTACCAAGGTCAGTGCTCTCCACATGACAGTTCTCTGCCTCTCGACAAGGCGGGAAATCAATACTTTCGGACTTGTGGCGCTGCCCTCGGTGTAACAACAACACTGCCCGGTGCAGAGCTGCGGCTCAGACACCTGACACATCCCCAGCTGCCCCCTTAGGCCCCCGTCAGGGAGCCCCCTCTACTCTTATTTTGACCCCTGCATATTTCCTTAAGGCCCTCTGTTTCACTTTAACACACCTTTCCTCTCTATACTTTTGCACTTCAGGGCCTGTAACATACTGGATATTATTTCCTGTTTTGTATATATTATGTAATGTGTGGTACTTTTGAATTTCTTAAAGCACAGTTTCCCAGTGTTGGTTTATTTTATGTGGCTGTTGTACCCCCAGTAACCTAAAATTTCCCATTTGTTCCCCAAATTTAGCTAGCAATATGAATACTCTCAGCATTTTTTTTTTGTTCCCTATATGGAATTCTTGACTATCTGACTACAGCAGTGGCTAATATTTGAACTTCTCTGGTTAAAATATTACAAGTTTGGAGGATTTCACTGAGCTCAACAACCACCGTTTAACTTGATCAGCACAACATGAGTTTGTAATCCTAATTTAAGTGTTTTCCCCTTGTAACAAATGCACGTGGACCGACACTACAGTTTATAAGTTCCTTTATAAGCACCTCATAGCAACTACAGACATATGCCTGGTTTGTCTTGGGTCGAACAGCTGGAAAATGAACGCCCTTTTATCTGTTTCCACACGTGTTTTGAACTGAGTCTGAATGTGATCAGAAAGTTGATCAGAAAAGAGGCACAGCGCTAATTACAGAGCAGCAGCAGCACGCACACACGCAACAAATTCAGAGCCATGGGCGACATTTTTAATACACTACTAAAGCCTGACATGCCTCCTTATGCATTTTCAGTGCCAGATAGACTTTTGGAATTAAAAAAAAAATATTAAAAAAAGACAAAACACTGGCAGTACGCCCTCACCGATTGTTAAGCCTGCCTCTTGGCCTGCCCCTAATCACAAGAGAGAATGTGTGCAAGGCCAATTACAGCTGCCGTCCTCCAGCAGTCAAACAGAGTAAAACTCCCTTGCTCAGCCCCTGCGGAGAGAAGCCACAATCGACCGGAGCCCCCAGGTCTCTCTGAGGGACAGATTCAGGCACCCAGTCAGCATACTTGGTGTGTAGGACTGGACGTCCATCAATGGGGCCATCTCCCTTTATCCCCTGGCTTTCTCCCTTGGTTCAGCTGGAGTAAGGAAAATGCATCAAATAAAACAGCCACTTTAATGAATTAGATATTGAGCTGTTCATTAAAAAAAATCTAATTCCCTGAAGTCAGCAGGGGATACACAGTAACAGTGTAACCTGGGGATGAATGCGACTTGTTTAGAGGAGTCATAAAACACAGTGATCTGATGACTTTACTGAATGTCGGCCAGAAACGTTCGTACAACTTGCGAAACAATGTCTTTTTACTACGGTAATGGCGTGGTAGAGTGGACTTTCTGCTAACAACATATATCTTACAGAAAGTTTGTTTTTTTTTTATTGCCTTTTTTTCTGGTGGCAGCTGTATTTATTTGCTGTGTAAAACATTGAAATACATCTGTGATTTAAATTGCAGCAGATGAAAACAAAAGGGGCTGGGTGACTTCTCAGCTCAGCTCTTAAACCCAAAAAAAAAAAAAAAAAACTCCTTGGCAAGAGTAAAATTATACATCTGTGCAGGCAGATACCTGTTTTTATTGGCTGACGGTCCAGGTAGTACTTTGCAGCAGCCTCTCCCAACACTGCTGACTGCTAGTGTTTCTACATGGGCTTAAAAGACAAGAAACACACACTTCTGCACCTAAACGAAAGTGCTTTCTGATAAAGAAAAATTGAAAGCTTAATCTGCCTCAGATATTCAACAGTCACTCTATGAAAGACCAATTTAACAAATATCACTGATAAAGCTGGAAACAAAGGATCTATTTTTTTTCTCTAGTGGTTTTATCTCTGGCAAGCCACCGTCAGCTTTTCCCCATTTGATGGAGAGATTTAAAGGATGCTGTCCTCGCTCTCTCCTCCTCCCCCTCCTCTGCTTTTCCCTGGATGAATGTGATCTAAACAGCCACATCTCCATACTGTTTTTTTTCCACAGTGACAGCCTTTCTCATGAATTAAAAGAGGAACCCATTGATTTTCCCATTGCTTAAATTTGCAACTTAATCCCCCAGATATGTCTAGAATGTAGTGCTCTGTCAATAGAAGGCACTGCCACTGACGAAAGACAGCAGGGATGCTCACAGGAGAGATGGGGAAGGAGAGGAAGATGACAAGACAAAGGAGAGGCCGAGTGTGTAGTTTTGTGGTGGTTTCTTGCACTGGGTTCAACTCCAGGGGCAACAACAGTGGCTTGGAATTGAAGCCAATGAGGAATTATATTTAAGTGCTAATGTCGGATCCAAAAAATTCCTGGCTCCCGCTCAAAAAAACTGCAACTTCTGTCTGAGGTTCTGTTTATTGAATAAAACATAGTTGTCTATTGCTGGGGTTAAGAAGTTACACCAACAAGACTGTTACACAAACTCCTCGCAAAGAAACGACTTTTAATCTCAAGCCAGCCCAAATAAATGCATATTAGCAATAAATTGTTAGGCATACTGTAAGCTAGCAGCTCACAAGGCCAGCAAATGGTGGCGTGCAAGTTTATATGCTATGTCAAGTTAACGTTATTTTAATTAAAAATATCTCTCTATATACAAGAGAATTTATCCAGCTGGAAATTACTGGGTGATTTTTAGCATAACCTTAGCAATTTGATTGGCATTTTTTGTAGCTTTCCAAGTTTCACCACTCACTCTTCACTAGCTCTGAGCCATTGACCAAATACAGTGACTCTGGCCAAGATGCCAACAACCAAAATGTAAATTTGAGGCTTAAAAGTAGTAGATGACATGCCCACGAATGTCACACTGCCGAGCTACATTTACACGTTCAACAGGTCACAGTCTACAGTTAAAATTCAGACCAGAACATGTATGTTTTAACACCTACTCGTCAAATCGTCACAATCATAACACATAATCAAATAGAGCAGAGAGGAGAATAAGAATAAGTATAACCCCCACCCACCCCCGGTTGAGCTCCTTCAGTCTGCTTTTCCAAAGAGGAAAACACACCACATCGTTATGTTTATAAGGCTAATAAACCAATCACCATTGTACATCTGTATAGTGTAACCAGCCATCTAGCGCGGCCTTCCACCGATCAAATATCGTTACATAAAGCCAACACTTGAGGGGGAAAAAAAAAAAAAAGTTGTCTGGAAGTGAGATGGAAAAAGCACACTTGTCCCCTCTGAGTGAGGGGTTTGAGGAAGTAACGGGATATCATGACTTCTCCCCGGGAGCAAACAAGGCAGCGAGCCCATGCCCTAATTCACAATAAGCGCCATAATGTTCTCGTCTGACTCCTAATGTCATCTATAAATCTGTGGTCCTCTGCTCTACATCGGTGTGGTGGTTGGTATTAATAGCCTGAATTGTATGACGAGTGCAAAGCGGTCGGTCTATAGGTCAAAGACGTGTGTTTTATCTTTAGATTAAAACAAAGGCATTGTTGAGAAATGTGCGGGATATGGAATTCCAGGAAGACATTTGACAGTTTTTTTCCGAGGAATAACTGGACAGTATATACACTATAATACACGGTGACCTCTACAGATTTTACCCTCCTACACTCCTTCTCTGGTTGTAAACCCTATCCCATAAGCCTCTGGGGTGGTATGGCTCCTTGCCAGTAGCTGTGCTGTTGTTGGCAATGGATTTCCTTTGTGGCCTCAGTACGTGTGTAGGCCATAACATGATACACACAAAGGCCGACAAGCAGCACACACACTCGCACTCACACACAAATGGCATACGCCGCACGCACACATCAACACACATAATTATACACAAAATCACTATTCTCACCACTGATCCAGAGAAGAACGCAGCCTCATAGGAAACAAGGAGGGGAAAAAAAGCACAATGTATCCTTGACGGGGTTCATCTGTTTCCAGTTTGGTGCAGATGCTCAGGTTTTATTGCAGCAGTCTAGTATTTCATGGCAGATTTAGCCAGTGGTTTAGTCCTCCACTCGCTGCTGCTCTAATGATGGCACATCTCTTGTAAACTGTGGCATACCAGTAATACAGTTTGTTGCTTGATTTTACCAACTTTTATCATATAGACACACACACAGTTTATCTTACCAACCGGGGAGGTAACAGGGGAAAAAAAAAAAAAAAAAGAAGAAGAAAAATCTGTAATCTAATGTACGTATAGGAGAGAACATGAAGGGAAAGTACAGGTAATGTTCAGGGTGGATAATTGATCTGTTTGTTGTTGTGTTTCATCATGGCTGCCGTTGAGGCTGGAACTTGATATAAAAAGAACCACATTTACTGTTCGACTCATTAAGTGGTGAACTTACAATGTTTTTCAGCCTGTGGTCCCCTTGTCAACATAATGGCTCTCTATTTAACTGATGTTCACCAAAAACTATCATAGGATTTAAGGGTTGTGCAATAAACCACATTAGTTTAAACTGTGTGACTGTTCTGTTCTGAAGTGTTGGCGGGTTTGATCTGATTAGTTTGACTGGCGCTCGTTCCGGAAAAAGATTGTTTTTTTTGGAGAGGTACTTGATTCAAAGAGTTACTTTTTCTTTGTCTACAACCTACTTTATCTGCAACCTACCATTATTGCTGCTGCATACATGGGAAAATAAATGTCTTTCTGTAAACTAAATTTGTGTGTATCTTTTAGAATTGTTATAGCTGATGATGGTAGTAGTGTGGGATCATGGGAGTTGTTTTCTACCAGTATTTAAGGTGTTTAAAGATGAGGTAATGTTGAAATTATATTCATATTCTATGTAATGGCACAATGTTAGACCATTCTAAAAAAAATACCTATAAAACATTGTTAAAGGGGAAATGCTGCATTTACAGGCCATCACATCAAATAGAATCATAGACTTTTCCAAATTTGAGCATTGCTTGAAACATTTATCAAAAGTCAGATAAATATGTGACACAGTCCTATTTCTTTTTTTTGCCATTGTCATGTGAAAATAGAATGTGTGATAGGTTGAACTAGAATTTGTATTGTTGTGATGCATCAAAAAGGCCTCAAAAACATTTAAATAACATTACATTTTTAGAAACAACTTTGAAACAATTTTCAAACATCCTGATGATTTTCTAATGCACGTTTAATAAATAGTCTACCATGTGTAAAACTGCAGCAACATTAAAATTCTAGGACTCAAAAATGATGCAACCATTTATCCAATGGTACAAATTTGCCTCATAGAAGCTCGGGATAATCACCCTCATATTGAATTCAGTTGTGTTCATCACAAACACAGTTGTGTAAAACACACAAACACACACACACACATAAGTTAATGCAGTTTCTACACCCTGTCAGCTTCCGCATACGCACACATCTGTTTTCTCCTCCATGTGTGTTAGTGCCAGCAGGGCACACGCACACGCACACACACACACACACACACACACAGCCGATGCCTCCTTATCTCAAGGCAGAAGTGTAGTGCTGAGTGTCTCTTAACTGGCTCGTTTAGTCCTGATGGCTTAAATGATTTCATCACTATTAATGACAGGGACCGTGGCTCCCTGCGACGCGTTGCCAGATGCTCGGGGGCCGCTGAGCTTCTCCTCGTACCCAGCCGTCTCTCCTCATGCCTCCTTCTGTGCAGTCTAATGATTGTCCTCTACATGCCCCCTACCATCCTATTCTTCCTATTTTCCTCATCTAGCGTGGCCTCCTATGGACACTAAAACACGGTGTGGAGACACAGTGTTGGCATTCACTCGGTGTAAGTGTAGGGTGAGTATAATGCTGCTGCTGGTGCTGCCACTGTGTCCGAGCAGCTTTAACAAGTCAGCCGGCCAGCATGTAATTGTCTTGAATATCTGTACCATGTACTGAGTAGTTAAACCATAACCTACACTCTCTCTCTCTGTCTCTCCCACTGTCTAGGCCAGGGGTGTCAAACTCATTTCACTCATCGGGCCACATTCAGGTACATTTGATCTGAAGTGGGCCGAACCAGTAAAATAATACAATA
>JAPTHA010000001.1:1301614-1314380 GCA_029814585.1 Gymnapogon annona
GTTGATTAGCTGTGACATTGTCAAGATGTCAACATTCACCTAAACCAAAATAATGATAGCAAAATAAAATCTTCACCGAGTCAGGAGTGGGTGAAACACAAGTGTACATTGTACTTTTTTCAAACACTTTAATATGTTTTTCAGACTTAATACATCAGTTGGACGGAAACAGTGCTATCAACATTAGTTTTATGTTTTATGAACTACAACATAAATCTCCTCCCACCCCTACCCTAAAAAAATAAGTCAAGCCCTTAAAAACAAAGTGATTGATTCAACCTATCAACTCACTGGTTATTTGTGAACATCCCTAGTAAAGTGCAGTGCAGTCTGAGAACATTAATTTTCGGGTTGACACCTCTCTTCTCTATTATGTTCAGTAAATGGCTCTCAAATCTCAAGGTACAGTATGCTGAATGTCTTCAAGACACAGACCGTATCATTAAGTCATTTTTTTAAGTAAGAAAGAGAAAGTGATTTACACCTCAGGGTGTCCCTTTTTTTGCACTGCTGGTGGAAATGTCAAGCAGCAGTTAGTGAGCCAATATCACAGGGTTGGGAATTCGTGCGCTTCTGTGTGTGTCCCCGTACACATAAAAATATCCCAGAAACTCTTGTGCATGAGGCAAGACCGGGAAAGGTATTTTGAAGTCCCATATCACTTTTAATTAAACATACTTGAAAGCATTTCAACCAAAGCTCATGTTGGACACCTAGTTTCATTTTGACTGTCCATTTACATTTATCATACATCCTCATATTTGTTATTTTTTTTCCTCGATTACTCATCACCAGTGTCAGCCTTGGGTGCGATGTCATTTTAAGGTGTAACACTTCATGGTCTGACGTATCCATCAAACAATTCCGTAGCGACACTGTTTTCTTTCTGCCTGTTAGTGTCCGATGCTACGTTGAAGTGAGACCATCCTTGGTGGTCTCGTCTAGGGTAGAACATCAGTGATTCTATCTGTCTAATGGGGACCTTTAGTTTTGCAGTGTACCACTTAAATAGTGGCATTTGAATACCATTGATGTCTTAAGTCTCTGGCAAGATATACTTGAGGACAGCCATTAACTACAAAGAGGTTCATCTGTCGGCCAGCAAATGATCCTACTAGACCATGCTAATTTTATTAATATGTGGCTGAACTCCTGTGGTTCTCTTTGGTATGTTTAGCCCATGGTGTTTTAGTGTCTAGATTTAAAATGAATAATTCAGTGATCATCAAACACACACTCATTGCATTTTTAAGTACACATGGCAGAGGAGAGCTCTTGATAAGGCTCCTGACTGAACACGTGTCTTCAGAACGGCTAATGGCAGCCAAGGGCCAGGCAGTGGGAGACCACCTATTTCAAACCACCCATCCTCTTTAATTTCATAGTTTGCTAGTTTACTGGACTGAGATCTCCATTCGCTTTTTCACCCCACTCTCACTCTGTATACGTACACATATGTATACAGAGAGGGAGATCTACAGTCCCTCCACTTTGTATGTTCGGCTCATGGTCTTATCAAGGTCTGCTTCTGCCATTTTAGTAAATAATTGATTAGACACTTTTGAAAAGGGGGTTAAAATTCATGTGCTAATTGGAGACCAGTAGATTCCAGTGGGAGGGATGACTTTTATCTTATGATGATGTGAACATAATTTATCAGATAATTTTATATTAAGTCGATTTGGTATAATTCTGTCTTTTAATGTCAGAAAATGTAGTTTTTAGATGTCCCTCATTAAATGTAATGTAGCTTAAAAATGTTTGAAAAACCAGTGAGACAATTTGAATTGGAAATGTGTCAGGGGCTGGCTGGGTTTTTCTACTTGAGGATGACTCTCTCTGTCATCAGTTTTGAGGTTCTTTGGGGCTAGTTACTTTGGAGCTGTGGTGGAAAACATATCTGGAAAGAGCAATTGATTAATAAAGAAAACGCAAGCTTGACTGCTGTGTTTTGATTTGGATCTCAGCCCTCCCCAGTCATAAATAGTGCATAATGACAAGTGTCAATGCTTGCTCCCCTTGAGTCGAAGGTCACATCTCAGTGAGGGGGTTCCTGTTAAGAGAGATTCATAATTAGAGAGAGCAGGCCAGATCAAAAACTATTTGTACAAGATGGTTAAATTATTGATTGACTACCCAGTCTGTCTTATGCTAATGCCACTGAGCATCCTATTTAATTTTTTGTTTTCAATCAGAAATGTTGAGATCTGCTACTCCTACAGACAAATTTATTGAAAAACCAACAGTCTCAATTAACCATTTCAGCTTGGCTTATTGTATCCTTTGCATTCACAGGCAGACAAGGAGTTTGTGTGGTCCCTATGGAAACAGCTGCAAGTGGCAAATCCAGACTTGACCCAGGCTGTCAGTTTGGTGGTTGAGCGGTGAGTACATTCATCTTTCAAATTGCTACCTGAGAAGCTCAGCAGCTGAGCTTTATCTCACAAGTGAAGAGAAATATGTGTGAAAGTCGTTCAAGGGGTGTTTAAGGCACCTCGGCCATTCTTCTGGGGTTACGACTGAATCTGGTGCAGATGCTGATTTAAGCCTTCTTATCCCCGGTCTAGCAGTTCAACCATGAAAACGCTTTTAATGAAAACACTCCTCTCTGCCGCTTCCATTCTGGACTGCTGAAACACTCCTGCCAAATACTTGTCTTTATCGGATAAATTGTGAGATTGAATATGACCTCTTTTGCAGGGTGGCTAAGCTATATCAAAACAGTGGCATGGGAACTTTCTGAGAAGTGCATAGGTTTGTTTTTTCTGATTGTGTAAAGTCAAACCTAATATATTTTTTCTTGCATTATTATAGCTTTTACTTTGAATAAAATATGCACAAAAACACTTTCAAATTCCCTTTGTGTCCCACACAAAAAAGAAGAGATGGGCTTAAAAACTAAGCGATAATCAGAGAAAAATATTAATACATGAATGGAACAAAATCATACAATGATCATAGACATGTAAAAAGCTCAATATGAGCAGCTGAACATTTGATAGAGGCCTATTGAATTATATGGTGATTTTGCCAACAGAGGTAACAATGTTTTTGCCTGAACACTGGCATTCATTTCGCCTTGTCAGCACAGCAGGTATTCACATGAACAGTTTTGACGTTGACACCAGACACACTTTAGTATCCTAAGAGAAGCAGATTGGTAATTTCGTACTATACACTATTGAAAACGTACTGTATCTTCCGAACTATAAGTCGCTCCGGAGTATATGTCGCACCAGCCAAAAAATGCATAATAAAGAAAAAAACACATATAAGTCGTACTCAAGTATAAGCCGCATTTTGGGGCGAAATTTATTTGATAATGTCCAACACCAAGAACAGACATTTCATCTTGAAAGGCAATTTAAATTAAAAATAGAATAGAGAACAACAGGCTGAATAGGTGTACGGTATGCTAACGTAACACATTCAGCTAACGTTGCATGACGCATAAACAATGAACTCGATTGAGACGCTGTCCCACATTTCGATTGGCAGCATTAATTATTAATAATTTTCAAAAGTTAAAACTCTAAAGGAGAGATTCCGTTTTTTTGTTTGTTTCGTTTTAATATGCCTTTTTTTTCTATATTTGTCAAACGGCGTAGATGTGCGACTGCGACCAGATGAACCTGTCGGCATCTTGCTGCTGCATTTTGTTGTCAGTTGCCATAATTGTGCCAGTCGCGACCGGTCCCCACACACCGCAAAGCAAGCAAGCACACACACTCAGATTTTGGCTGAGATTATGAAAAGTACAAGAAGAAGAGGGGACGCAGTTTCAACACCCGGTGGAAGGCGATTCTAAGATTTTTGTAGTTTTTTTAAAAATTTATTTATTTATTTTATTTGTGTGAAGTTTGCCAGAGTTCTTTTTCCATTTCACATGGTGGGGAACATGATGTGAAACAATGTACCGATCGATTGTGCGGGACCTTCTGCAGCTGTTGCTGTGAGAGACAAAACTGAGGATTTATTTGAATTTTATTTTTTGTTCCCTCCTGACTGGTTTTGATTTGTATTAATCTTTATTTATCTCATGTTTTATTTTGTACCTTTTTAATGAAGTGCAGTTTGGTTAGGAGCACGAATGAATGAATGATCAATAGACTGATATTGAGTTTATGGTTCTACCAGAGACTCAATATGGTATTTGAAAAACAGAGCTATGACACATGTTCTCATTTGTTAATAATTCTGTTGCTGGTGAAAATACTGGTTTAAATGTTATATGAATAAAAAATGCACTTTATTCCCCATCAAAATGTGTTATTTTTTAAAAGTTAGATAGACATATAAAAAAAGACCCCACCCCCCCACAAACTTTGGTAAGTTGTCCCACACAAATATGCTCTTTGACCCACAATTGGTTTATTGAGATCTTGTCACCCTACTTCTAGGAAACGTTCTTTCTGCTGCTCGATTACTGTTTTCGGCTGCATATTTCACTACTTGCAGCTTGTAACCTGCATAATATAATTGTCTTTTCAATGCCATTTTTGTGTAAAGAGCCCTCTTGCAGTTGTCAGTGAAAATAACGTGAAATTATGTAATAATGTGTTAATGATGAGTCCTTTTGGCTTTTTCCCTTCTGGGGTCGGGGTTGCCACAGCGAATAATTGTACATATAAGTTGCTCCAGAGTTTAAGTCGCACCCATGGCCAAAATATGAAAAAAAAAACTGCGACTTATAGTCCGAAAAATATGGTAATTAAAAATACTGTATTTCATTTCTGCAAGTACATCCTCCCAAATCTCACTCCCTGGGTCTTTTACAGTGCAGCACTTTCAACTGTATGACTGTACTGTTGTATGTGCTGTTTGACTATAATTATGCAGACACTTTGATTGTGATCTGATTAATTGTGAAGCTCTCACTACTCTAAAATCTGTAATAACCTCATTACCCTAAAGACTCTATTTAAAAGTACAACGTCTGAAATCATGCAAAAAATGTCTCTATTAAAAGTGCAGGGTCAGAAATCATGCAAAAACCCCAAAAAGTCAGAAAACACACACCTCTCTTCTGCTGCTTCTTATTACCTTTTCAGATAACAAAATATAAATATAGATATCCTTGCACAGTTTCTTGACACTGTGTTAAAGTGAAACCAATTTTTCAGCCTTCTTTGTAAAGCACCAAAGTCACATTTGGCCGAACCTTATCTGAATAGACTAGAATTGATCTACACCTCCTGTTATTGGTGGATTTTCAACAGCCAGCCACGAGTTATGTGCTGAAATATTGTTTCGTCTCTAAGTGAATGAATTAGTAATTGTTGCTATGATACCTAAGATATTATACATTGAATCTGTAACTTTATTAAAATTGTATGCCAATACAAGATGCATATTTTGATCAATATGCATCTGCATATTGATCAAAATAATTATTGCCTACTAATAATTAGCTGAATATTTTATACTATGGAAAAAAAATGAAAACATGTCTGTCACTCACTGGTAATATTCAGTGAATGTGACATCACAAGGGTTCTGATCAGTTCCCACCGCTGTAATATAGTGACATCACACACTACTGCTTAATGTCTCTCTAAGTTGACGGTAAACACTTAATATAGGTAAAATACAGCGCTGTATCAGTGTATAGAGAGTTCCTCGGCACCCACGCCTCTCATTTCTTCTCCTCAAACTCAGCCCTTCAGTTCCTTGATAGCCCCTTAGGAAACCCATCAAAGTGAGAGATTGGTGAGGGAACATGCACCCAGAGGGTGTATGTGTATTGTATCACCTGATGCACAGGAGGATATTGACATGGTAATTGTGTCGACTCCAGTCAAGCGCTGGTGCCCACTGGGAACTGCCATTCAGTGCCCCCTCCCCTTCCCCTGCAGATCTTGTACAGTGATTGGTTGATTGCTCAGGACATGGTGAACACAGCCCAATATACAAGGAGATGTAGCTAGGCCAGACTGCGTTCCAGCTCCTCCGGGGGACACCAGATACTTATTTCAGTGTCTACCGGGGGAGGGGGCTGATCAGAAGAGGCAAAGAGACAAGAGGAAAGGCCTCGAAGATGGGAAGTGTAAGTGATGAGTGGAGTGAATGGGTAGCCCCCAGTGGCCCGAGGCAGTTGAAACAAACAGGTCCCCAATTGCTGTTCTGTTTTTGTCTCCCTAAAGTTGATCATGATAAAAGAGGTTCTAGTCTGGTGCTTCTGTGGGAGGAACAGCACTGTAATCTGGTTACTACGTCTATTTTATCTTTAAACCACAAAGTTAATTGGATGTAGTTAAAAATATTGTATTTAAAATATGGATGGTAGTTTGTATTACATATTGCACAATTAAAACCACAAACAACTTTTAAAATCCAGCCTTAGTGAATGGAAAATGGAAAATTGAGCTGAGAACCGCCAAGATGAACGAAGGCCTGGCATATAGAGGACCTACACAGACAAAATGGAAAGTTCACGGGACGATTACGCAATTAGTGAGTGAGTGTCGAAGCGAAACGTTACAATACTGACAAGGCAGGATGATGGGAATGTCTGCTCATGTTGCTATGCCTCTTTTGTATAGTGAGAAGCACAAAGCTGAGACCAAAGACAGAAAAGTGTTGGAGATCCTTCAGTCTAAGGACTACAGGATACAGGAGCTGGAACAGGTAAGACTACAGCGTTATCAAGCAGACTCAATCCAGACAACGTGTTTGGTGAATGTTCTTAGATACCACTTGCATTAATAACATGTAGGTCATTAAAAGAGACCTGAAATTTTTACTTGAAAGAACAGTAGGTTGAAACAACATCATTATTAAAAAGAAAATAAAAATCCCATTCTATGTTTCTTATTTTGATTAGATGTCTTTTCTTAAAGTTGCAGTGTTATGGGCTTTTCAGCATCAAGTGGTCTGAGAAGAAAGAAGAACTCCACTCATTTCTTCAGATTTTTGTCCTGCAGAGAATGATTCCATTACATAGATTCAAACTAATTGGATGTGCATTTGCTCTACTGGGTCTGCACATAAGCATGGAAATATGTATTTATATTTAGCTTTTTGTTAGGACAGAGGAGAGAGCATCAGGTACAAAGTACCGTATTTTCCGCACTATAAGGCGCACCAGATTGTAAGGCGCAGTTTCAATTACGGGTCTATTTCTGTAATTGAGTCATACATAAGGCGCACCGTATTATTGGGCGCATCGGGGACATGAATTCCTGGACCGCGTGGGTGTGGTCTGTGGTGGTCTGGTCCACGTGAACGAGACCGGAGCGGCTCATATCCAATGTCTGGTCCGCGCCGGTCTCGTCCATAGGGGTCTGGTGGATGCCACGTAAAAGCCTGTGTCTGATCGTTGTCAGTTCCTTTTGATTCTCTGTTGGCGCTTCCTCTGGACCATTTTCCCATCAGCTGGAAATGGTCCGACAGTCAATCAAGAGGAGCGCTGACTAAAACCACACAACATTTTTACAGATTTTGGAACTCAGTGCACACATAACTGACACTGGGTTACAAGGCGCCGCGTCATTTTTTGAGAAAATTACAATCTTTTAAGTACTCCTTTATAGTGCAGAAAATACGGTATGCTTTTTTGTTTTTTCTTCCCTCATCTCTGGTCATGCAGCTTTAAATTGAACATATTCACCAACTGGTACATCTCCAGATCTTGTAGGTGTAAAAACATGCCTTTCATCCAACAATCCACATTTCCTCAAACTAATCTTGGAACAGAACATCTAAGCAGAATTCATGCATGGCATAACTTGTCATTGCCTTTGTTTAGTTTTTTTTTTTTTATATATATATAGTTACCGTCCCTGATTTTTACCTACGTTCATTTTGTGATGCCATTTTGTGCAGTATTTCTCTATGGTATGGCCAACAATAATGACATCACTAATGTAATTTACACCAAATCATCCCTTCAGTGAAGCATCTGTAAGTCTACTTCATTAGCATCCCTCACCAAGAATCGTGTTCCTTCCTAATGACACTGTCTGTAATGGAGTCATCAGCTTGTCAGTGTTTTTTCCCTCATCATTTAAATACTGATCTACTCAATAAAGTGGTCACATACCCAGCAGTGCAATTTCTTGACCTTTAGGGTCAGCCTTTACCAAGGACAATAACACGGCACAATCAGATACACTATGGTGCCTCCTCTAAGGCTTCTAATATTTCAGTCCCCCAATTTCAATTTATGAATTGCCTTTGTTATAAAAATTGTTTGTCTGCCTATTGAACTCAGCAAAGTGAGTTGATGAGATTTAATGTCATACATCCACAAGACGGAAGAGACATAAATGTATCTCACTGTACTTTAGCCAATATTAATTTTAGTCAGGATATTCCAGTTTAATATTCAATATTCTCACCATGCAGTCATACCATTTGTTTTCAACTCTTTTAAAGAAGTATTTTACAAGACATCTAAGTGAAACCTGAATCTTCTTCTTTAGTAGATTGTAGCCAAATGCAGTATTTATTTCTTTTTTCATATAAGAAGATTTTAATTTGACTTGTAACTGAGCCAAATAGAATGTGTAGGAGAGAAGTTTCCTGTTTTTTGTTTGTTTAATTTTGATATATGGACTAGCTGTTATTTATCCTCAGGAAATACTGTTTGTTTTGAGGCTTTTGAAAAGTGAAAAGTTTATTGATCTGCAATATTAAAGTTTACATATTTAGGTTTAATGGCATATAGCTTAATGGTTTTCATATATTAATTTCAATCTCATAGTTTCTGCCAGTGGATGGACAAAACCTGTGTGCAGCTAATAAATAGCCCTCCAGCAAAATGGTGCTTGCCGCATGCCTATTTTTAGTATATGTAGTTTATCTGATGAATACCATATTTTTTAGAACTGGCTCTCTTGATTTTCTTTTTACTCCTTCCTCTTGTGTGTAAGAACAGCATTTAATTTACCTTTTCAAGCTGTAAATACTAAAATACATTGTTTTGGGGTAAATCATTAATAGCCTTGGGCCCTGTGCTGTGTCATGTGGTTCTCTGATGGTCCTTGAACACCTCACATAGTGAGTAATTGTTTTTTGTTGAAGATATAGTCTGCCTTGTCCATATAGGATCTTACATTCCTTTTAATGTCTTAATGTCGTCTTTGATGTATTTTTTTTATCTTGGTCTTTTTTTTTTCTACCTCGTTGAGTCTATGCTTTCCCCTGCTACTCTTTTTCATTCTTGTAACATAATTAGCTTTCATTTTTTAACTGTTCTGGGAATTTTCCAATGCTAATCTTTCTGTCCTAGACCTCTTAACTTCACAGAACCCCACCCTATCCCCTTATTCTATCAGCTGCGTTATACTGAGGTTCAAATTGTTCTTGCCTACCTCATTATCAACGTTTGAATTTATTTTCTGCTCTCCGGTATAAATCTCTATTAAAGCCCCTCTGTTCTTAGCACGGTGAGCTAGGTGTAGCGAGATACGCTAAATCCACTATCTGGATATATCTGAGCGATTTCCCTCAATTTCCCTCAACATGGCAATTAATTGCATCCCAGAACACAGTGTTATTTCAGAGGAGGGTGTACCCAAGGAAGACTGTGGATTATCAGCCAATGCCAAACCCCAGGTGATGCAGTTTAAAGAGGCCAGCCTCCTCCTTCAGAGGACACAAATGCAGCATAAAAAGTCAACGTTTACTAAGGGATGCTACTGGCCTATGGTTTCTGCAAATTAACTGTATAAAGCTGAGGTCTTTATTGTTAGGTGTCTGTTTGGTTCACTTAATTTGTGAAGGAAAATAAATTTCACAATAGTAGATACACAGTAGTAGATCCACAATAGTATACCCATGAATGGATCTTCTCCAAATCTGAACAAGTTTGTCACTGATTCATGTGCCGTCCTCTGACCACATTTTCTGAAATCCATGTCATATGTTTTATGTCATCCAGTTGACACATACAATAAGCCATCCCATAACCATTTTGGCAGAGTTAATTATGCTTTATTTGCAGTGAAATCTGTAGTTGTTTCCCTCACTAGGTTTTTTTTGTCTCTCTCCCTCTGTCTGCCACAGACAGTTACAGAGCAGAAACAAGAGATTAACCACTTGGCACAGAGGAGGACAACAGCGGATGAGGACAGTGCCTTAATGAAGAAAGAGCTGGCAGCCTTGCATGAACAACTGCTGAACAAGACTCAGGAACTTAAGGTTGGTGGAACAAATTTTCTGTGGCAGTCTGGACCTCTAGTCTCTAAAAATCTGTTCTTTGTGTGACACCAAACATGACAAGTCCCCCGTGGCTGTAGCCACAGGCATTCAATCATTTAAGGGAGAAAGTATCTGTGGCTCTAAGCCCATTCTCTTACTTTTACCCCTGTCTCGGTGTTACCTTTTCTTGCTTTTACCTGTCTATCTTGCCACTGACAACAGAGAATACTTAACAGCTGGAAAAAGAGTGTGTCAGAGTGTGTGTGTCGTGCATGTGAAACAGACAGTGAAAAAGAAAAGGGAAAAGCAGGTCGTTAACTTGCAGATAAATACTTAATGACTACTTCAGTAGGGGAAGTGAAAAGAGCACATGTGATGGTGTGGCTTCCCCCTAATTATGCTTAGATGGGACCGAGCTATGATTAATTGATAAAGGAATGGTCCTTACACAGGCTTGGTAAAGTCTCATGGCGAGAAATCGTGGGGGACAGCATCAAAGGAGACCTAGGTTGAGTCTAATGGGTCTTGCAGCAAGCACCGTTCTCATTAGGAGCCTGTCATTAAAGCGGGCAGACTGGCCCCTGTACCTGCATGAGACCAGTTCTTGCAGTATGGCTCGCCTTGCACCAGCCAACATCTGGCCGTGTGTGCCCAGTCACACAGCACAGGTGACCTTGGCCAATCATCGGCCCATCCTGGGGCCTCCCCCAGCAAAATCGACCCACTGTTTACATATTCATTTCAGCCTCAGCGCTGTAGGTTGCTTTTCTTTTTTTCGTTTTCTCAGTTTGAATCTTTTTTTTTCTATTCCCCTCCTCTCGTCACTATTGTTTATTTGGCCCTTGTGACCCCTTCTACTTGCCTCCTTACAAATACACACCTTGCTCATCCAGGAAATGAAGAGGAAAAAGGAGGAGGAGCAGCAGGGGGTGCAGCCTATTGAGGAGCCGAAAGAGGGATTAATGTCCCGCTGTGCTGCCCTGCAAGCTGACCTGGAGGCGAAAGAGAGGCAGGTCAACACCCAGCGAGAGCAGAGGGATGCCGCCGAGGCCAGAGTCAAGGTATGAACACGGGGACAAGTCCATTCAGGGACACGCACACATAGTTGTTATGAGAAGTATGGCTGAGTGGTGTTGGACAAAGGTGACTTCAACTTTTACAATGTGGGATTATTCACCTAATATTTTGAATAGCTTTGTTTGAAAAAAAATACGGAAGGATTGTACTGATTTTACACAAAAATACATCTCCATAGGAAGAGATGCACAGAATTGGGAACCAAGATACGATGTCATATTTTTTACGCTATTTTGAACCTCAGTTTAGTTGCAGTTGAGAGGTTTTTATATTTCATATGGCAATATATACTTTAAAAATTAGTAATACCCAGAGAGTGAAAAGGAAGGATGGCAATTCTGCCACTGTGCAGAGGGAAATGTTGCATACAGTCTGACATTCTGGTACATTCTGCAGGCCAGATTATCAAGCAGCAAAAAGTTGTAGGATGATTTGCCTATCAATTCAAGTGTATATCAAGATTACAATAATGAAACGGTACATAGAGTCTTGATGAGAAGTGCCGTAACCTTTTCCTCTTGAACTTACCTGAAATCTACAGTTTATTTTATCCATTGTATATGAGTGTCAAATTATGTACTCCTTCACCAAATGCATTTGGGTCATATGAAAAATCTCACCTTCTCCACCAAAATGTTTACAATTCCTCTGGTCTCTTAGAAGTATAATGGCACAAGTCCATTTGCATCAGCCAGTAGTAAAGTAAAATCTACACCTGTAGAGACTAATCTGTATGAAACATATTACTTCTCTAGTCAAATGGAGTTGTTCAGAAACTCTTGAATAAGTCAGAGCAGCAGAGTAATTACACTTGGAAGGAAAAGTGTGCAGGAAGTAACCTTCACACATCCATCACAGTCTAAGACTCTCCGCCTGTTCTGCATTTTTGCGTCAGACATTGACTTGAAAGATGGAAATGGGGGTGGAAGATGGGTCGCAGATGCATCATGCCAGTTTGTTAGACATGGGAAGCATTGGACCTGGAAGATATTACTCAATCTATTGCTTAATAGTTTATGCAACACAGAGTATGACTGAAGGAAATAACAATCGGATTGAACTGGTAGTCGTCATAAGCCAAAGCAAATACATATACCCACTTCACTGTGCCTTTGGAAAAAAAAACCCCATAACAATATATTGTAATTCATTCAGTAATTCTAAAAACTTCAGATTGGCTATTTGTCATTACTGTATGTATGTTTGTATATTTTGGACCTTAACTATACATATATCTATAGGAAAATGTATGCATAACTTTGTAACATAATTTGTGTTTTATAGGAGGTCTGTGAAATGGAAGGGAAGTTAAAAGCAAATCACTGTGTCATATGTGTCATATGTTTTGTATAATATTTTATTTTTTATTTTCCATTAGACAACAACATTACATCACACATTACACTCCAACATTACATCACGCAACAATCATCAGGCCACGCCCCCCACCCAAATTGACAAGGCCAGAAGCGTCAGCCAAAACAAAACCCAAACAAAACCCAAACAAAACCAAACGGCGTGAGACAAGACAAGACAAAACAGAGAC
>JAPTHA010000001.1:1316123-1356029 GCA_029814585.1 Gymnapogon annona
TACAGTATATGGGGCTTAGTTCATGTGGTGTATATAGGTGTCATATGTTTTGACTGGTTTATGTGCAGTGTATGTAACTGACTAGATGACTATAATATGTGAACACACACACTGTTTAAATATTCCACCAGCCCATGAAAAATACAATAAAACAAATTGCTAAGATGTTTCTCATGATTTTTTTTTTATTTTGATGAGAAGTATAATAGGCTAAATATTCCAAAAACATACCAATTACATATATTTGCCACTTCATTTTCCTTGTTATTATTAGACTCGTTCCTTTTTGACAGTATTTCCTTATAAAATGACAATTTAGATTTGACATTTGACACCTGCTTATAATTTGCAATACCAGGAGCTGGAGAAAGACCTGCAGAAAACACAGGAGGAGTTATCCAACTTACAGAGCCACAGTAGCAGTTTTACAGCCCTGCTTTCTTCCAAAGAGAGGGAGGTGACAGTGATGGCGGTTCAACTCGGCCAGCTTAGGTGAGCCACCTAACTCATTTGAATCAGTGTCCTCCCTGTTTAGGATCACAGTTCTAGAAAAAAGGCAATTACATTGATCTTCTTTGTTTGAACATGAATCCTACATATTCAGTGTGTGTATACATGACCTTAGATGGGTTAGTGTGTGCAGTAGATAGTATATTGCGCTGTCTGCTGCCAGGCTTGAGGGTGACACAGATTTCTTCCACTCTGGCTCATCTAAAGCCACTTGATAAGCCCTGCATAGTGGATGTGCTTTAAGAGGGGGAGAAAAGGGAAACAGGGCAGGCTTTGGCTAAGCTTTAGTCGATATGATAAAAAACTGTGAGAACCATAGGAGCCTTAGTGGTAATCTCAACCTTTTTTAACTACTTTTCTGTTTTAATGCCAGAGGCACTTTGACATGTTAGTCACACCATGGACTAGAGACCATTCTTAAGATTTTAGCTAGGTGATTAAATGTGTCCTTTCTTAAGTTGCAGAAGCACTTCGGGGTAATTCCATGAGAGACCCAGCAAATTGATTAAATAAAGTTTGATGTGTAATGTTCTGTATTGCAAGAAAGCAAAACTTGCATGCATAGCGGTGCTGGTTTGTGATTAATTTAATTATATATACAAGATGATTATGATTTCTATTTGTGTTAATCACCACAGATTTTCAATATAATCCTCAAACAATTATAACAATTACCATCTTACTGTTATATTTGCCTTTGAGCAATTTGTTCAGGCCTGAGAGGAAATATAAATTTGATCTCATGTTTTTACATTGTAGAAGATATACTACATAACACAGAGTAATGACAGGTGAGGTAGGAGGTTAAATAAATGTTTGTCAGTTGTAATTCCTGTTCACTGTTTAGATTGAGGCAGGTGTGACTTTACTGGACTCCCCTGTGGTTTGACACAGGAGCTCGGAAAAGTGGCTTCCGTTTCAACAGCGGTGCAAAATAGCATCAGGTCACTCATATTATTCAGATTCAAAACCTTTATTGTCATTATATAACAGTGTATATAACGAAATTAGAATTGCTACTCCACGAGGTGCTTAGTGCAGGAAAGATACAATTAAAAATAAAAAATTACAAAACAAACACCAAACAAAGGATAATGCGTTAATTCTAAAAACCTAAATACCATAAAAACAAAAAAAAAAACCCAACAACAATATGTCCCTCCACATTTAGGAGTGAGAGGAGAGAGTTATAGAAGATGGCTCTGAAGTCATCACGTTAATTTAAAGTATGCATTTATATTACGGCCTTGAATTAAATCAAATACCCTAGATATGTAATGCCATTGTTTTAATGTGGAAAAGATTAAGGGTGGATTGGTATCAAACGTTTTATCTTTGGTTTAACAAAGATAAAATTTACAGTACAGTGTAAATTGCTTTATTTTGTGTATATACTGTGTGTGTAGTCAGGAATTTGCAGAAGTGCAGACCTTGTACAAGCAGAGTACAGAGCATGCAGCAGAGCAGAGCCATCTGATCAAGCAACTGGAAGGACTCAACCTTGACACACAGAGAGTCTTGAAGAATCAAGAGGAGGCACACACTGCTGACACCAGCTCCTACCAAAAGGTATTCACAGGCGCACATGCCAAACCTCAAACTCATCATTATTATAACCACCTTGTTGCACTTCACTTACACTTCACTCGCTGTGGTGATTTATTTCCAGACTGAATGTAACCTGTAATTATTTTGGTCGTGCCAGAAAAGACGGTCTTTTCTCACTATATCCTGTTACTGTGAAAGAGTTCTTAACCATCACTCTCTCTGTCTGGATGGTTGGATGTAACTTTTACACAGGCATACGTAGCAACGGGGAAAGATAACCTTTAGCAAATATAGTAAATTGCCCTGGTCCATTTTATTTTGTGATTATAGTTATTTTATGTCTGCTTACTATTTATTGCCTAGTATGTTGTTGGAAAAAAACTAATCACAAACTTTTACTCATGACTGCAGAATGAAACCAGCTATATTTATTACAGAAGTAATGTGGATTCAGCTTAAGGAACTGTTTAACAGCATCTTTCTTTTTGACTTTGATAACCTAATAGTTATAGAGTAATAGCCATTACCTGGAAAATTAATAAAAAATGTGCATTCTACTTGGCACTGTATATCGCTACTGTGTACGACACTAATAAATCTAGGCATGTATTTTTCTTTTGGAAATATTTCAATATCTCTGTATAATAAACTATATGGCAGTCTTTATGTTAGCTACTCCCAATGAGACTGTTGAGGTCTATCCTGTCTTTGGTTGGTGTGACCCTTCTGCAAACAGCTTCATGTCCACTTCTGGCCTTGTGTCACTTACATACCCTCTGTCTTCTTTCTCTTTGTTGACAGCTGTACAAGGAGTTAAGTCAGTGCTACCAAGCCCTTGTTTCTAGTGAAGCCAAGCTTCGTCAGAGCCACCAGGAGCTCAGCATCCAAGTAGTGCAGAAAAACCAACAGATCCTACAACTCCAGGCTCAGCAAGACCAACAACAGCAGCTGCATCAGGAGCAGCAAACCCAGCAGGCCGCCACCACCCATTTGCTTTTACCCAACAGACAAACCAACTTTAAGGTACACTCACTTTTTCACATTCCTTCATCACTACCCTTAACGTTTTCCCTTAAATGCACTTTTGTATTTCTAAGATGTCAGACAATATTTTCCTTTATACTTAATTACTTACCCATTTGTGATTCTTCATCTCCTTCCACGAATCATATTTTTATAGGATCATGTGTTTGTTGCGTTGCTATCCAGTGGAAATGATTTATCTCCAAATATGCGATTATTTATATATACACCCATTCTTCTTAAGCTACACAAAATGTATTCTCACAAAGCTGAAAACAAGCCCAGCTTTCTCAGCTTATGTAAAGTTCATTTTTGTAAGATTATTGCAGGACAGTAACACTACAAACATATGATCTCATAAAGTCATTCAAATTAGCTCAACTTGGAGTATTTACAGCAGATAAAGTGATGCATACACATTAGCGCAGCAGTAACATAAGCCCAACATCATATATCAGTGTAAAATACAGAGCCTATTTAATTCCATTCTCATTACGTTCATAGCTTTAAGTATATTGTGCTGCTTTAACTAGGGTTTTTGAATTCATAACTTTAATTGAAAAGGAGTTTGCTTCTGTTTGCTTTTAGTACTTTTACTTAAGTAAAAAGTATCTGAAGTCTTCTTCCTCCACTGCCTGCATAAGCCATCTCTTTTCAGTTCTTCAAGTGTGTTTCAACTCCAGGCTTAGTAATGGTTTTCATAATCAATGTTATCTATTTCCAACATTAACATGCCTTTGTAAAATTGTTATGTAATCATAATATACAAGTATATATTTATACATGGCTATGATTTCCTCCATAACATGCTTATATTCCTTTTTTAGCCAATTACAACATTATGTTTTGACCTTTCTGTCAGTATTCAGACTAGAGCTTGTATCTGGTAATTGTCCTGAGGTACAGAGACTGCAATCTGTAGGTGGATTTGTAGGCATACTTCTAACTCAGAAGACCGAGCACGGCATGTGGTGGTGCTCTTTAACTCAGCATCTCTTGATATTGCACTTGCTCACCCTTGATCTATCTACCTCTCTTAACATCGGTGTCTTTCATGTCAGCGATATGATCATCTCTTTCACAGTCCCGGGTACCCACATACTTACTTCATCTATCTCACCTCCCACCCAAGTTCCTATAAGTGCTCACATGTTTGGGTCAGATTGAAAAGATGATGGGAGATGGAGAAAGTTGATTTAATTGGAGCTCAGTGATGTCTTGATGCCTTAAATATGGTGTTGGAGGTACACTTTCACATCTGTCAGTCAGCAGCGGCTTTGCTTTAGCTCTCTACGTTTTGAACTGTAACCCCAAGGCAAGTAGCAGGCCTAGAATACATCCACTGCCACAGCCACAGTTTAAGTGACCGTTAATAGGTTCCAACGATGTGAGACTTGGACCACACAGTGTCAAAGACTGGGCTAGGAATAGTAACAGGTACTCTTGAGCCATACAACCTCATTCCATCAACACTAAAACAGGCCACAGTGCATGTTATACTTGATATTTAAATCTGCTCTGTATTTTTTTCTTATCCTTTAAATATGTCCTATTCCTGAAAAAACAGCTCCACAACTGGTGCCATGGAATACAAGTTTTCTTGCAGCCGTTGAGTAATCTTTATGCCTCTACAGACTGCAGTTATTTAATTTGATTGGCTGATGTTTTCTGACATCGCTGCCCCCAGACTGTAGAAGTTAAAAGATATCAGCTCAAATGTTAAGTGAGTTACAATCGCCCTGTCTCATTTAACCCTGTTAATTTAGCCAGTGGTGAAATATAAATGGATCGTTTAGTCAGTAATTAAATACAGTACTGCAGTGTTCCTCCAGTAATTAATACTACATTTAGAGGAGATGCAGTTAGGGCTCTGTGTGTGTGTGTGTGTGTGTGTGTGCGTGCAAGTGTGCATGTGCACACGTGTAGTGAGCATGCCAGCTGCATGCATGTATGCGTATACTGTATAGATGTATATGTTTGTTTTTTCTTGCGATAATGCAGTGTCTTTTTTTCTGCCCAGATTAAGACAATACTTCAAATCACCCGTATATATCAGATGTAATTATAAAAATATCGGGTGTGGATGTAATGCTAAAAATTAATATTAACTTTTGTTTACTGAACACATGTAGCTGCTGTCTGGCTGATTTGTTTCTTTAACTTTCTTACCAACTGACATCAAAGTGAACAGATCAGGTATCCCAAGGTATAGCAGTCAGTCAGGAGGGCTTTCTGTTTCCCACTCTGTAATTTCACTGACAGGTTGTGCGTATGTTTGTACGTGCGTGTGTGTGTGTGTGTGTCTGCTTGGGTGCGCGTTTCGACTAAAGGTGTGTGTATCCGAGCACATAATCGCAAATTCCGTAACAACTTCCTCCCGAACACCTGTTTAATTCTAATGCTCAGGTTGTTAAGGCAGATTTGATTTTAATTTTAAATGTTTTGGTGGAAGTTACCATTGGAGGTGATCAAAGTGCTGATCGCAACAGGAGCACAGGGGGGAGACGCTGCGCTCATTTGAATATGGACCAGAGCGACGGCTTTGAACACCCCTCCTGCAGTGGTTTTGGATGGGGAGCGGGAATAGAGGAGGAGGGTGAGTGAGAGGAATAACACCCATTGTGTGTTATGTCTCCATGCCGTGTGCGAAGATTGACTGTCTGTTTTTTGCGCCCTTATGCCAAGTTAACGCTTTACAGTAATCTTAACAAGACTTTACAAAGTCTTGTTGATTTATCTTTCTAGTGTATTAATGAATGTGAATCCTGGCTCGTCTCCTGTTAACAGGACATCTCATCTGAGTGATTCCAAGTTAGAGTTTGAAAGCAGTTGGGTATCACAATATTATGTGGCTGAAAATAACCTCAATCCTTGAACTTCTAGGTCTAGAGCTCAGCCATTTGGACACCTGGGTGACCCTACCACCTTTGGTTTAGTGAGGTTTGTGGTGTCAGGCCGTGTGGTCACAATCACACATGCAGAGGCAGCAGAAGTCCCTCATTAGTGGCTAGAAAAGTAGCAAGAGTGAACATTTAATCATTTACAACTATCTCCCTGAACTGCATTGTTGTATTTATAGCAGTTTAGTGTTTGGCTTCTGTCAGAGCTGTGCAGTGATTAAAGACCAACATTATCCATAGCAGACCTCAGGCTTTCTGGAACCTTCTGCGCTGTAAATGAATGGTAAGTTGTTAATTGTGTGGGCAGTCATTCAAAGTGCTGGTTATTCTCTCATCACCATCGGAAAGGGAAAATGAGGCATGTTCATTCACTCCAGAAAAGTTTATCTAAATATACAAAGATGAAGCCCCTGTGTCCTTTGCCATTTTAACTGAAACTTTTATGCTGGAATTATGCAAAATTAGACAAAAAGGGTCTTATCTCTCATGTTTTTCATTTGTAGAGTCTGACATCAATAAATAAGGTCTTGAGATGTATTGTAGCTCTGTAGTCTTGTCATGAGCAAAGATTGAGCTGTAACCCTTTCAGTCATCTCTCCTCTAAAGAAAGAACTCACTGGCAGTTGTTTTTTGCTGATGTTTAATACATAGTCCATTAAGTGTTTTGAGGTCAGCTGTTTATGTCAGCGTTGGTATTTTGCTAATGCACAAGCTTAAAAGATATCGTGTACACTTTACAGAATTGTTTATTAGAGAATACATTTCATATCCAAGCAAAACCTTTATTGTAACTTAATTCTGACCGGGTTATACAGTGTATTGACAGAAACTGAATCAGAAGGAGACTAATTAAGGTAATCTGCCCTATATACTGTATAACTTATTAAAACAGTAAAGCGTGATGTCTTTCAAATCACCTCTCCTCCACAATTTACTCTTCTATTTATTTTTTCATGCGTTTTATGCATAGGTAGCTGTTGTTAACTTAAGGAAGGTTAGGTCCCTCATACCAAACCTTTCTGCACGTATGCAGCATTTCCCAAGGTGACCAGGCCCAGTTTTTTTTCTTCGATAATTTGAAAGTAGCCCACATGGTGCATCTCCCTTAGCTTATCGAGATGGTTTTTTAACATCTGCTTCTGGCTTGTTATTTATGTTAGCCAATCTAAATGTTTTTAGATGTATAATTAATGTGCTATTTACACACTCATGCACACACAAAGTACACCCACCATTTTGCCGGGTCATGTTTGGCTTAGGTGAAACTCTTCTTTTGATCATCACCATCATTAATAGCAACCATAAAGTGAAAACGAAGAGACTATAATTCTACAAAGACAGATGGATATTAATTTTTCCTAAGCTAGAGCTCAACAGACACAACTGAGTCAGTCAGATTGGTTTTCTTGTGAATTTTCTCTACTGTGTTTAGTATTTAAGAACTTTGAGCCTCCATTACAGCGGTACCTTTATTAATCCAATTCATTTTTTGAGCTGCTTAGTCCTCGAGAGGGTCACAGGGTGCTGGAATGTCCTTACTACCAACAGGCGAAGACTGGGCACACGCTGAATGTATCATACAAAACCCATTATAAAAGTAGCAGTACAGTAGAACTAGATTATAAAATATGAACATGAAATGCATCATGAAACCTTCATGGACAAATCCATTCTCTACTGAACCTTTCCTTGTGAAGACACTATGTGTAATATAATACAAATAACAGACTCAACTATTCTATGACTCATAGTGTCATTTTTGCCAACACAAAGCTTGCGCATGTTTTCCGTGGTTGCTTGAAATAGTTTTGTCAACGTGAATTTGAGTATGAGTTTGTGTTTGGAGCTGGGCCATGTCTAGGGCCAAAGACATACTAATGACATGGACTCCAGTGGTGTGTTTTACCAGCTCAACTGCTCTCATTAGATGAGAACCTCTGTGTAGCACAGCTCGCCTCATTAATGAAGCACAGCCGTGCGCCGCTGCAGATACATGCACTCGTTCAAGCACATACACTCAGGTCAAAGAGACTGCGTGGGAGGACTCTGGACTGTGTACACACACTTAGACACACACAAAAACATACATCCTACTCACTGCACGCTGTCCTTCTATAAAGTCCCTCTCCACTCCACCCATTCACACACGCTCATACATATATGCACAGAAATTCTTTAAAGAATCACCATCTAGAATACAAAGTGTACCTGCCTGGCGGTGGGTTCGCATTTTGCAGTCCTGACTTCCGTCTAAGGCCAATCCAATCAGTTTTATTAATCCTCTCAATTCACAGATCAGTGTGAGTATGTATTTGTGTATTCACGCAGGCATATGCGAGTGCATGTGTGTGGCAGGGGCCCCTCCTGATTATAGCTGCTCCATAATTAACAGTGATCAGATTTGTTTTGTGGCATAAATGGTGCATGTGTAGAACATTAGGCCTGGCAAGTCTCATTTCACATTCAGCTCAAGGGCTCGGCAGCAGACGGGTCACGAGCTTCAGGGAGCACAATCACAAGCCTCCCTCCATATGGTCCTGCCTGCCGCATCCTCACCATCGAGGGCCATGAGTGCCAGACAAGTTCCCACAAGAACCTAATCGTGTTCAGTAATTACCAAGACCGTCTTTTCTCTCTCTCTCTCTCTCTCTCCCTCTCCTTAGTTCCCCCTCCCTCCACAATCTCTGGTTCTTTTTTTTTTTTTACTCTACCCCGCACCTGCATGCTCTCTTCTTCTCTTTCGGTTGAATCCTCTCTCTCTCTTTCTCCTTCCTTTGCTTTTTTGCTACAGTGCTTGCGATATGTTCATTTTTTTTCTTTTCACATCTTTTCTCCTTTTCTGACTTGTTCTTTACTGTTTACTCTGTTTTCTTGCCAGATGAAAATCAGTGTGATGGAGGGAGAGATTGTGAGCGGGAGAAAAAGTAGACACTCCCACATCAGTTAATTTCTATATTGCTTTATGTGGCTGATGCTGAAAAACTCAGTCCATTCTCCTGACTGCCTGGAAATTATAAATAATTGTAACAGATGCGCCAATATGGCCAGCCTCCAATAAACGAGGCCCCAGATAATTTGACCAACCCCCTTTGACAGGCCAATTTAATAAAACATGAACAAAATCTTCCTCACTAATAATTTATCATCCCCTTTCCTCCCCTTTGGTTAAAGTTGATTACCCTGGCAGTTAACAAGGTCACGCCCAGATGCCAGGTTTCTGATAATGCAATCAGAACTCATTGGGAAAAAGGTGATGACATCCTGTACAGTTTTCCTCACTACCTGGCCTCTGTTGAAAACAGTTGCCGAGGCCTGTGTTTGTCAGCAACGTTTGACACGACGTGTTGAAGTGCTGTTAACAGAGGCAGGTGAGGATGATTTTTTTTTTTTATTCACACAGTTTCTTTTCTTGATGACTTAAAGGGACGCGTAAATATATGCGTAGAGGAGGTGAGTCAAGGGGATTAGTGGTAATACAGTATACACCATACCTTTTGACAGTGGTATATGTCAAAGCGAAGGTTTTGTATGCTGGACTTTAAAGCGAAGGTGCGAAGTTAAAATGTCACGTTTAATGTATGGGACATGGAACTAATTTTTTAACAACTTAAAATCAATATTTGATCTGTAGCATCACAGTAATGTAAATACAGGAGGAACAGGAATGTGTGTATCACCGCTCGCTTGTGTGGGGATGAGCGGTGCCTTTTCCTTGTCCCTTCCAGTTTGTTTTGGTATTCCCCACTGTGCACCGAGGTTTGCAGATGCTTCAAGACACTAACTAATAGACACTGATAAATAGATCGGCTATGATAATAACATATGGTAAATTGCTGCAGCTGTTGGATAGCTGTTCTACATTACACATCTGGATCTTTAATTCACGTCATCAAGATGCCCTACAAAGAAAAGTTCCATGGGTTAAATTGACCGAGCTTCTTATACTTAAACTAAATTGACCGTAGTTGATAATCCAAGAGCTGTTTTCATGTTCTTTCAAGTTTAGATTTTTCTTTTTACATTTTCTGAATTGGATGTTTCTTATTGGTAACATCTTAGCTGCACTTGAAATGTCTTGGAATCTTCCTTTTCTTCTGCTGCTTAGAATGTCATTGCATCTTATCTTAATATTAAGGATTTGTTTCACTGCCACTTTCCTTTTCTCTAACTATTGTTAGGCTTAGGTAATGATGACTTTTGATTTTTCCCTTCCGGGGTCGCCACAGCAAATTCAATTCGCAAGTTTGATTTGGCAGGAGTTTTTATGTCGGATGCCTTTCCTGACACAACCCTTGTATTTATCCGGGTGTTTCTCCACAATGAGACATTGAGGCTACAGTTGTAGGCAGCAGCATGAAGGATCTTGCCCAAGGACCCACACTGGACGCTCATTCTGGGAATCGAACCCGAGTCCCCCATGCACCAGCCTTACCAACTGAGCTATCCAGCCGCTTGTTAGTCTTATGTAATAATAGCGGCATTAGTATGAACTGCTAATGATATCTATGTCAAGTTTTTTTATAAGATGCAAGGTAACTTTTTTTTAAAAAAAATATCTAGAATGTCATATAGAGCATGACAGATTGAATATGTCCATCAAGCCTCATAACTTTTCATTTTAATCAGTGTTTTTGTCTCCCATCTCACTATGCATGCACCTGTCTGTTGAGATCTCTCACTGAGTAACACATAGGTTGTCTCTGATTCTGCATAGGCGTCGGTGTCGGGCCTGACTGATGCCGTGGTTCAGAAGTCGAGCCCCAACTTTGACCCGGCCTCTGTCTCCGGCACAGATCCCACAACAGAGGATGGGACCCTTAAACGTCATTCAACCAGATCTGACAGAAGACGGCAGGTAGGTTAGCACCTATATGATGTGATACTGTGAATTCCTGTATGTCAAGGATGATCTGTGCGTGTGTGAGCAACAAACATGCCCACGCTTATCCATTACCACCAGGCTCAGATTAGATCAAAGCCATACGGAAGGGATACAAAGCAAATGGACTGTTAAAAATCATGTGATTTATCAGACCCAACCTCTGCCAACCTTTGTCCTAAACTCCCCCAACACACACACGCAGATGCCCCTCCTACTGTGACCAGGCCAGCGTGTTGCTGCTGGTTTCACGCATGCCTTGGGCTCAGGCACTGGCTAATTTACCGCTCCAACAGTACGTTATGAACAAAAAAAGAAGCTTTTGATCTTCTCAGTATTCCACTCGTATGTTTGGCAGGACATGTTTCTAGATGGCCTCACTCACACTGAAGCTGGCCTGAAGACACATTGTTTGATTTGCCCTGCTATCTCATTATAGCCTCAGTATAATGTCTTGTTTTTGGGTAGTTTAAACATGCAATGTCATTATTTTGTGCAACATAAACAAGGAACATTGACAGCAGTTTTTCTGGAGGTTGTGCTGTATGTTGGCTCCAGGACACAAGCAAATATAGTCTCTTCATTTGCAGCTTTGGTTACTGTAAACATTAAGTAATGAGTCAGTTTCAGTTTGTGTGCTTAAATTTAAAGTTAAATAATAGGGAAGTTTTGTTTCTTTACGATGGTGAGTATTTTAGACTTTTTCCTTTCTGATAATGAGTAGGGGCTTTGAGGAGTGATCCTTCAAATGATTTCAGTTTCTGCAGGTCCTTAAAAAGTTTCACATTTTAGGCCGTAAAATCACCTATGTTGTCTTAAAAATCAATTACATTATTTTTATTATTATTAGTAGTAGTATTTGTAGCATAAAATTTCTTTATCTTCAGTCTCACTTTAACATTTTTTTAAAAAAAATGTTTGTATGTACCATTTGAATGCACTACATTTTCTGTTCTGTGATTCTGATAAAACTGAAATAGAAACAAATGCATAAATAGGTATGGGGGGCCATGTTCTACCTTTACAGACCTGGGATCTTGCATTCTCACATACACACATTCACTCCTTTTTTGTTGACATAATAATACACTACCTACGTGGCCCACTGACGTTTTAACAGAATATGTTCCTCTTGCATTTAATTATTAAATAAGTATGGATCTCATTAGTATTTCTATGTGAACAATGGATATGAAATATGAACAATAGAATTACAAATAACAATGAATTGAGTAACTATAGAATTGAATTGACTTGATTGTTCTTTTAAACATGAGATCTGAATTTAACTAAATGAAAGTTTTATGTCATTTCATTCAAGCTTTTTCACTGATCTTTTTTGCACCTTTTACAGTTTTTGTTACAAGCACCTAGAAATCTCATCCAGTTCACAATCGGCTACGATGTGTTAATCTCCTCAGCCACTTTTTTTAGTTCCCCTTGCTCTCCTTTATTCTCCACACTTTGTATATATATATTAAATAGCTAAGAATATTCAGAGTACTTCTGCTGTTGATCGATTATCTAAATATAATGATTCGCCAAAGAAACTTAAAGCTGATTCTGCTTCATTACTCTCTATTTAAATAATATTCTCCAACTACAAGTTCAAATCCTAATGAAGTGAGCCTTCTGCGCAACCTTCTCCTACTTTCTAAGACACAATTTGCAACTCTTTCAGTAAACCTCATAAGCAAAATGTGATCATTGGCTCAAGTGCCGAGTAATTCACAATAGGCCAGAGGTGCAGTTTTCAAGTATTAAGTGATATTTTAATTGATGTGTCTTGTGCAGAATTATAATAGCACACCAGTGTTTCTTGTAATTACGTTTACAGATTCAGATTCAGTTTATTGTCATTGTCCAGACCAATGGTCTGGCAACGAAATGTCATAAAGCAGCAGCACAACAAAACTGAAATCTTATCACAACATAGACAGTATATACATGATTGAAGTCCCAGAGTCGATGATGAAACGACGGCAGAGATGCGTTGTTCCGGAGCTGCATTAAAGAAAATACACCTTAATGTTTAGAAACTAATTTATATGAAATAAATTTCCATTAAATTAATTGATCAGGATTAAGATTTTCTAGGAAAGAAAATGATCAATAAGCTCCATAATAATCCCTGACATCCATCGTTTTTTACCCACCGGATGTGTGTTCAGTGTATGTACCTGTAGAGATCGTGCCCTCTGCTTATATTTTCCTTTTGTTTGCTGTAGAGAAGATGCTTTTGGACGGCAACCTTTCAGCAGCATCATCTATATATGAGAGCCCCCCATGGAGGGAAAAACAAGGCATTGTTTCACTACCCACAACTTACCTTAACAGTTTTTTAAATATTCGTTTTAGCTTAAATGCTGGATGGTGGTTGCTCATCAAGGAGTGAAAATTTAGTTGTGCTTGTATATAATCCTACCTAAGAAAGAAACCTCATATACCTTAAAGCAACGGTCCCCAATCCCTGGGCCGCGGCCTGGTACCGGTCCGTGGGTCAATTGGTACCGGGCCACACAGAAAGAATAAATAATTTACATTATTTCCGTTTGACTTATTATCTGATTCTGCACAATATTTTATTTTGGAAAATAACCGGATTCTTCCCGTTACATCTGTTGTGACTGAATGCTCACTCATGAACGTGTTCATATTTGAGGCCAACATGAACTGAATGTACTGCAGTCTATTTCTGTTTGACAAACGTTATGTGAACGCGTTCATTCTGGCGTTTTTGAACAGCACTCTCGCAGTTTAACTTCATTCAACAGAATGCCAGATTTCTATAGAGCCTTCCAGCAGGAAACCTAGCTAAACCCGCTTTAATATGTAGCGGAAAAAACACCCGATCTGGCAACCTCAGTCACTGCAGAGTCGCACCGCTGCATACGCCGCACATTATGAAGCATGGATGAGAAACCAGCATCAAAAATGGCCAAAGGCAGCACCAGCACATAAGCTCAGACTCTTAGTACTGAAAACAGTTTTAGGGTTTGAAATTGGATACGAAGATGAAGTCTGACGCATAGTTTCACTGTTAAAACTGATAAAGTCATTGTGGTTACTCTGTTATTTACTCGTTATGATGTTAGTGCGATGTCACAAGGACACTGCTAATAAAGTTGCATACAAGTACACAGTGAATTCACGTTTATTATTATATTTAGAAAATACGGCCGTATCAAATTGTTTTGTTGTTTTTATTTGCCACACCTTAAGGGCCTGTCTGAAAATATTGTCTGACGTTAAACTGGTCCGCAGCACAAAAAAGGTTGGAGACCGCTGACTTAAAACATATTTTTGTTGTATTATATTCTTTACACTGTCTCTTGAAATGACCTATCCTCATGGACATATGCTTAGTTAGGTCAAGATCTTAAGGATATTTCTGTAATCACTACTATCACACTGAAATGAACAACCGATGGATGAAATGGCATTGTAGTGTCAAGTAGCTAATTGTAGCTACTGTCAACTTTTCAGAAATATCCTTTTACAATGAAGAGTTTCTCATTCACATCATGGACAGCATCAGCAGCATTATTAGCTCATTCGTCAAATGCATAGACCTGTTTTTGCCTCGCACAGTGTCAACCTGCAGCCGTGTTAGATATGGGTTTGTCCACATCTACTGCATAATGTGCTGTAGTTAACATCCAGGCCAGGATCAGGGAGTCATCTAAATATTGTATTGCAAATGTTGCTCTGTAAAGGTACTGCAAAATTAATTCATATGGTGTTGAATTTTGTTCTGGAAAATAACGTAATATTTTTTGTTGGTCAAATAATTAATTAATTTTCATTTTTTTCAACGATGGCCATGACAAATTAAGTACTTCCAGACTTATTGTGTTTTGTGTACACTGGGTTTGTACACTGAGGCCTTTGGAACTTTGAGTTAGTTTTAGTCTTGGTTTGTAATAGTCACTGTAGGTTGAGATTTTCTGGTCCTTAAATCTACTTTTTTGTGCATGTGTTTGTATATTTACAGTACATTCCAAGTCTCTGTATCTATATATGCGTCTTGTCCTTTGCTTGTGTGTCTGTGTATTACATTCCTATTCACTCATTCAACCTGAACAAGTTCTGCTTTGAGAGCTCCAGACACACACATGACACACTGCTGCGATTATAAAGAAGCCCATTGATGACAGTGACCCCTTTCTCTGGGAGATGGAGAGAGAGAGGGTGGAAGAGAGGTGAGGGGATGAGGGAGGCATCTGATGTGAATGTTTCTTTGCTCGACAGCCAGTGACACTGACCCCTCAGCAAATAAGAGTTTTACTCGTTCTTTCATAGAGACTTTGTTTGGATATGGGGCCGGGCCTCTTATTTCCCTTTTAGTGTGTGCTATCCCCCCTCCATCTGCATTGCGCTCTTGTGTTTACAGACCCATTACAGAGTGCGATGTACAGGTCAGGTCATCATTGCAAGCCAGCTGCAAAGCTGAGATAGACAGCAGGCGCATCTTTCTTTGCCTGCTTTTTATCTTTCAGGCCCCGTCTTGTGGAACATTAACAACAGTGTCACAACATACAGCTTTCATACAAACAGAAGGCATTCATGTGTCTTCCTGACCTATAGTAGAGAGGCGACGAACTGGACCAAAGACGACATCTGCAGCACATCTCAGTCATCCGTCAGTGTCATCATGTCTTAATTCTCTTTTTCCTCCGACACATCATACTTTATAATTTTCCAATGCATTGTGGAAATAGTAAGGATTTTAATGAAATGGAATGGAAAAACATTCATTCATTCATAAAAATCACATTTTCTAACAATCATCAGGAGGAGCAGAGTATCTTTTATGTATTTTGAAAAAGCACAGACCAGTGTGAGGTTAATATCATTTGGCATGATCAACCCAAAACCTGATGGTAAATATTGAACCCTTTGGCAATCACAATCTAGCACACACATTTGCAGTTTTGAAACTGATTTAGTATTTTAAAACATGTCAGTTTGTGCCTAGTTGTCTGTCTAGAATCTAGAAAAGTACTGAAAATGTGTAGGAGCCTTTTTTTTCACCTCTTATTATTGAATATGGATGTAACTCATTGCATACATGCTGTAATTTATCCACAACACTCTTTTCTAAAAGAATATATGTATTAAATATTGGTTAAAATGTATTTGATAGTTGATCATCTTTACTTCTGCCCTTTTAGTTGATATGGATTCCCCTTTTGGCTGTCTGTTTCCCTCATGTACATATGGACCTAGCCAAGTTGGCCTGCCACTCATCAGAAATATGCAGATCAATCTGCTAATTAGTTGCATAGAGTCATTAAAGCTGAGCTAGACCACATGGTTGGCACCCATGTAGACATGGTAACAGAAGGGGCGCTCCAGGTCACTGGAGTCAACTGTAGCCCCAGGGTACATGCCCAGACACTTGTACATACCTGGAAATGTCACAAACATGTGCTTTATACAAATGTGTACTTTGTTTGACAAATTGAGAGTGAACACTCCAGTCAAGTGTTGATGGTGGCCATGTTTACTTAGTACTTAACACTGGTAGTAAACTTCGAAATATCACTGAACATGTTTTTGGAAGGTGAGCCATATTGATCAAGTAATAACCCTGCTCATCCCACCACCTCCTCCACCTCGTGTATTCCTCACCCACTCCATCCTAAGGACTGTTGTGCGTTTAGTCGCATCGCATATTTTACCCTGCCATCTGGTCAGCTCTGCCTGGCACCGCAGGGGAGCGCCGTTCCTCTCATATTCACATTCCACTAGCATATTGTTCCCACTGCTTTTCTACAGCGCAGCCCCAGCACTTCTCTACTTCTTTATTTATTTCTACAGAGGAGGATGGCTAGCAAACTGCAACTCCCCCTCCTATTCGGCGGCTCTTTCAGTTGTCCTATCAAGTGTAACCTGGAGGCCCCTAGTAGAGCAATTAGAGCGGCCTCCCTGCCCACCTCTTGTAATGAAGCCCAGCACATTCTGGAATCTATAGCCCCTTTAGTCTCCCCTAATGGGACATCATTATTGTCAAAGAAACAATGTAAATGGAAATGAACATACTCATTAGCCAGTCGCAGGGAGAAACCTTTGCCGCTCTCAGCTTGCAACTCCGCTTCCAAGCACACCCATACACACACAGAACTAAACCTCCTCCCTTCTGTTTCTGCTCAATACTGCTCCAGCTTGCTTTATTCCTGTGGTAGCATGTTTGTTTGTGTGTGCTGCTGTGTGTACTGAAAACAATGTGCGTGTGTTACTCAAGGTGAGATGGGAATGGAATGAACATGGATAATTCCACTATTGGCATTCACTCAGTGTTTCTACAGATGTTAATTGTTGCATGGGCTCGTGGCTGTATGTGTAACTGAAGTGAGCTCAAGTTCTCACCATGTGCTTCCTTGCTTACCTTTCATCAGGGTGTACCTATGCAGCAGTCCACGTCTCAGTCCCCAGCCAAAAGTGTGGAGATGGATTGTGGGAGGGGAGGAATCACAGAAAAGAGGATTGAAGACCTTGAGGAGCTGCTGGAATTGAAGGTAAGTACTTGTCAAAGATGACTACACATACTATCATTTTTCATGTTGAGATGCGTACACTTGTTACATTCTCAATGGCGACTCACTGAATTGACAAAAAAAGTTTGGAGGATGTTATAACTGAAGTTTGTGGGCTTTTTGAAGTACAAAATTGCAGCAAAACAAAAATGATGGAGAAATCCTGTTACTCTACAGCCATGTATGATCACATTCAAAAGATTTAATGTGGGAAGAATGCATATTGAAAGGGGGCATTCATCACATATTGCTCACCGGTATTCTATATTTTCTAATAGCAAGGAAAAGTAAACTTATAAATATATGACCATAATTATAAAATAAATATATGTATTATTGTCATAAATGAAGAGTATTTTTTTTTCCTGTGATTTTTCTTTTATTTATTAACTTGGGTCAGGTATGAGCAGCAAACTTTAAGAGTGTTAAACCTTTTCAGACAAAATATATTTGTCTATTGAATCCCATGTTCTTGCAAATCCAAAGTTTATATCTCTCAGCTCACATCTGCTTTGTCCTTCACAAGCCTAATGCAGATGCTTGTTGCTGTGGTCACTAACTCACATATGATTGCAGCTATCATCAGCGGGAAGGTCTGCAGTACTGTAACAGTCGTTGTCTCCAAAGGTTCAATTGTACTGCTGCTGTTGCCACTGCCTCCACCGTGACCTTCCCTAACAATGTGTTGAACACACACACACACACACGCATACATATATGTGGCACACAAACAGATCGTGCGTAGGCAGTGAAGCAGCAGGAGACGAGCTGCTCTGGTGAAGGTGGATACAGCAGGGTTTTCTACCTTAAACGAATCAGCTTTATTGGTCTTTTAACCTTCAAGTGCACCATGACACTTTTCTCTCATTATTCTTTATTCATGTACCTTTCCCCCCTGAAATGCGCAGCTAAACACTTCTTTTTCATCCCTTCAGTTTTGAATCATTGTATGTCTTCGTTTTTCTCATGTATGTAAGTGGAATGTGTTCCGCTCGCATTCATCATCTTTTTTTAAATTTTTTAATTGGAACTTTTCCTTAAACCCGCTCTGTGTTTTGCCTTTATCCTTCTGATCTTTCAGGTTGACCAGCAGGTGATTATGCAGAGGTCATCTCCCCTTCAACACGTTCCAACAAACACTTTAGGCATCATTTTCTTGTCAGATCTGAAGTGTCTGGCTTACATCACTGGCAGACACCTAGTCAGTCAGTAATGCTCGACATACATTCAGATGACACGCATGACTGTCTTAGTTAATAGTGCCATTTATGTGTCTGCCAGTTGGGGGGGCATTTAGCAAAGGTATGCACATAACAACTGTGATTGGCAACTCATATCTGTGGCCTTATCTAATGAGGGCATTACAGTAATGGCACGATTTAGTCTGCCCTTTGCCTGGATTTAGTATTGAACAACATGACCTCCGTCAGCAGCATTGAAGACCTCTCCTTTAAAATTTTACAGCGAGGCTTGGTTCAATCGTTTACTGTCTTCATGAAGTCATGACAAAATATACTTCAAAATTGTTCTTTGTATCAAAACTATATGCATATTTTACGAAGCGACAACAATGAAAAATGTACTTGAAATGGTTTGAGTGTGTATTATTTGTTAAATGAATTCCATTAACAGTGTTAGACAGTGACTGGCCATAAACATTCCTTGCATTTGGAAGTTGACTAATAAATACCTGAAGAGTCTGGTTTAGACCAGGTCTAAATGTAAAGTTCCTTGAGTTAACTTTTGTTATGATGTGGCGCTATATTTGATTTTGATTGAGTGATCCTCTGAAGATGCATTTTACATCATGCAAAGAATTAAAGTCACTTACTGGATATATTTCCCAGCTGTATTTGATATTAAGTATTTATCTGCAGTGTTCTAGCCAGCTTGTTTCTTCCTCAGTTGATCCTGTACATTTCTTTCCAATAGAATGCCTTTTAAATTGGAAAGCCTGTACTACTGACATGTTGACCTAGCAGTAAACAGCACAAGACAAACAATTCTCATAATAATGGCCTTGTTGTGTCCTTTTTATTTATTTATTTATTTATTGCTTTTTTTTTGTTTCTTTACACTTTCAAGTATACACTTGCTGTTGCTGTGTAATTATTTTTCAGCTTGAAAACGTCCACAGATGTGTATGCTGGATGGGTAAGGGGGTGTATTGATCGGTGGGCAAGGGTCTGTGGCCTGATGACCAGAGCTGGGTTGCCCAGGGGAAGTTCTATAAGGAGCCTGGGAATCCATGATGTGGCTAATGCCCTGCCACTTGCTCCATCCCTCCCACCTCTCTTATCAGTCTGCCTCAACTCTTCTGTGTCGTCCCTCAGCTCCTAGTTCCACCAGTTAACACCGCCCTGGTCTGGACCCTTTCATTAAAGCATTGTTTTTGAGAGGTTGGGGGGCTGCATGAAGGGGCTGTGGATGTCTTGCAGATGTCCTCTGTGAATAATCCGCACATGGGAAAATCCATACTTGTCACACTGGCAGTGTGAATGTATTTTGTATGTGTGTGCGCACTCCTGTTGTGTGTCCAGCGCATGTTTGTGTGCTCTCTCTCTCTCTCTTTCCCTCTCTCTCTGTTCTCTTTGTCCTTGTTAATAATAACAGGGCTGAGGGCTCACATTTCCCTCTCTGCAGGGCAGCCGTGTCATATCAGCAGTAAACAAGCTCCTTCCCTTCAGAAAGCGCTCGACAACTCTCCCTAGCCCTGGCCACTCAAGCAGAAACCTGTCCTGCACTCTTCTTTTCACTTTCCCTTTTGCCTCTCTCTCTCTCTCCCTCCTTCCCTCTTTCTACTCTTTCTAATTTCTCCTTTGCTCCTTCTCTTTCCTCTATTTTCATCAGCTGCCTTTCTCTCTTTCTTTACTCTTTTTTTCACCTCTGTTTGTCCTGCCTGTTGAAAGTGTTTTCTCCATCGCCCTCTTGGTTAAGGTCAGTTTGATGAGGAGGAGGGGTGCCCCTGACAACAAAAATCTATATGTTGTCTGCTCTTACTCCTTTAAAGCTGGAGCCCAATCTTGCTGTGTTTTAATAGCTGTCAACAACATTGTCAGCAACAACACAGCACATGCTGGTCATCAGCTGGTACCTCCAGTAAGTGAGTTCAGGGGTGTATATGTGGCTCACAAATGTGTGTTTTGTGGCCTGTCTCAGTGGTCATCTAAATATCAGCCGTTAATGGCATCTCAGTCGCTCAGTGAAAGTGGAGATGTTTTCAAAGAGGGAGAATTGAAGAAAGAATCCGAACCTGTGGACTTTTGTCAAGCACAGGTGTTCTATCTATCCACCAGTTAAAAAATGCAAAGGAAATGAGGCTTCCCTCAACTTGTATAGCAGCATGGCACGTGGTCAACATGGAAGCCAAGTCCCTTTTTTCAAATTAGGTTTTTATCATTTTTCTTACAGGTACAAGAAAACAAAGAGTTGAGGAGGGCTCATGATAAACGCTGTGAACGTCTCCGTCTCATGCAGAACAACTACAGGACAGTCAAACACCAGCTGAAAGAGTTGGAAAAATCAAATGGCTTGTAAGTACATCACTTAATTTGGGCTGTTCTACAGATGGTAAAGCAGCATTTCATAAGAATTCAAGAATATAAATCGTTCCAATTGGTAAATGAACTTGAATTTTTATAGTCATAGTCCATCACATTCACCCATTTGCACAGCTAATGCAATTGTTTCACTGGAAACAATTTACTCAGCCTGTTTACATGCATGCTAACACTTCAGTCGTTACTGTAAACAGTATAATGCCATGTGTTTTATCAGATAATAGCTGCAATCTTATTTATGTAGTTCTTTTATGCCTGCCCATGTGTAAATGCAAGTAAAATCGTAGAAAGCTGATGTTACATCATCAGACGTGAGTAGACGACAATAACAGGAAGTTTGAGTCTACACACAAAAAAAAATCTGATAATGGACTGAAGTGTCTAAACCAGTGTCTTTGATTATTGCATTTCTTACATGCATCTGATTCCTCTCGGTTGTTGATTTTTTATGGTCATGTGAACAGGCTCAATATCTTACTCAAAGATGCTTGAACATGTGGAATGGACCCACGGATCAAACCACCAACCATTTACTTTGTGCCCCATCGTCTGTGCCACACCTGTCCTTCCTTCTATTTGAACCCCAGAAATATACACAGTATATCATCAGCTTTTTCAATTTTTTACTAAATCCAATGCCCCCTTTCTCTTGAATACACTGTTAGTCGTTTTGGAAGTTAATGTTTCTCAAATGACAATTTTAGATGATCTTCAGACTCACAAATATACACGATTGAATTGTTTCACACATAAAAAACAAAGTTTTCTGTAGAACGGTTTGCAAAACACATTTCTTTAAAAATGACCACCATTCAACAATGACATGGTCTGTGGTCCGAAATCAGTTTAAGCCCATAGTCAAGGAAACAGACATGAAAATATTTGATATGTCAAGGTTTATACAGATAAATAGAACATAAATTAAATTTTAAAACTGATTAATTTAATGTATTTATTTTCAGATATCATTTTGATTTGGACAACCTCCTCCCAACTGCATTCTAATGTATTATATACATTTACTATATGAAGTTATATCAGGAGATATTTAAAGTAGTTGACCAATTATAGGAAAGCTGTATGTATTGCATGCTCAAATGCTCTTAAAATAGTTGGGACACATATAGGAACAATCATACAAAGGACGGATGGGGTCAGTTTGTTCAAATTAAAGTATTGAGCAGTCAAACAGACGTGAAAAAGAAAACAGACTGAACATGTCACTTAGTGCGAGGATTAGTCATAGTTGTTGATAAATGACCCTGAAACTTAAACTGCGCCTCTTTATTTCATTACTTTTCTCACGCTTCTCCAGCGTTCCACACCACCCTTAAGTGTGGCCATTTAGAGCAGCTGTAAACGCTTGGGCTTTTCAGAAGTGGTTCAGAGGCACTGTGTATGATCTTGCTCTTCCTAGTGTAACATGACTTCTAATAAATATTGGACACAGTTTACTACATCAGTTGATGTGCGCATATTACCTTGATAAGACACACAGGAGCTATGCATACACTAACTTCCAGTTTGATCTGGCAGCCGTGAGTGAGAGGTGTCTCAAAGCACATAACTCAACTTCGCCTTATGTTAAAAGCCCTTGTGAAACACTATAACTCTCTGAAACCACTCGCAAATAGTCTTAGGGTCTTATTGCTCTCCACATGTTGTCTGACAAGACCTGAGTGCTGGATTTGGGAAAGTGGGAGAAATTCTGTTGCCTTTGAAAAGCTCAGAGGTTTTAAGCCGAGTCAATTTAGGTCTACTTTGTGCCAAGTGTGTCTGCGTCCCTTTTCCCTCATTGTTCATTAGGATGTGAGAGCCTGAGATGGGAGGTGTCTGGTCCTGGGGGGTACAAGGTGTTTGAGAAGGCCTGTGGCGGAGGAAGGGAGGAGGGGTGATGGCCATTTCCTGCTTCAACCTGTTATCTTGCCTAGAAACCACAGGGTTTTTACACAAAGTGAAAGATGTGTGGAAAGTGTCATAAATATGATGATTCTTTTATCTCCATTGTCTCTCTCCAAGTCCCTCCTCCTTTTGTTTTTTTTTTTACCTGTTTCTTATGCTCACCTGCATCACTGAGGACATTCTAAAATGTGAGTAAAGGTGCATATGTTTGGTGGCCACACGGGAGCAAAGTGTTGACCCTGTCAGCTGTTTTCTCTTTGGGTTAATTAAAGAAAACAGCAGTGCAATGTGAGCCCGTGTGAAAGTGGAGTCAGTGAGAGAGCGTGTTCAGCGCTAGGCTCCACTCGGCTCATGTCAGCTCAGTGCGGCTCAACAGCATGTGTCTGAGACAGTGGGAACAAAGACTGAGAGATGAAGCAAGAGAGTCAACACTCGTTGTGCCACTGTTACATTTTAGCAGGTTATCAAAATAACTCAAATAGTGCATTATAACCTTGATTCTGTCCGAGGAAACGTATATAATCTGTACTGCGACATAACCTATAGCCATTCAAACAGGGCTGTGTTTGGGACAAAGAGCATACGGGGCTCACAAATCCATAAAAGGAGTTTGTTGTTTCAGTGTCAGTATATCTGTATTTCATGACTGATTTGACACAAAATTGATACGATAGGCAGCATTGCCCTTTTCACTCAGACCCCTCCATGGCACCAGCCAGTCACTCAATGTTATGATCCCAGCATTCATTTGGCATTAAGCCCCATCCCTAAATAGCTGTAAAACTCACTGGGGTAATGCCAGCCTGAACGAGAGACAACAGAAAATGACTTAAATACTCCCATTAGTGCTGGAAAATCAGGGCCCTAACAAGTCAGTGGGGATAGGCGTCGAGTCTCATTGCATTTTGAGCTTGTTAGGGATTTCCCTCGATCTTCCATGCTGTGTTGTTGCCTTTTTGGAAAGACGCAGGGGGTCTGTATTGTTCACTTTTCGTGAACAGGTCCAACAGGTCATCTTGATGTGTCTCCTTTCCTACCTGGTACACACGTGAGCTTGCTTGTAGTTAGTCACAAGTGCTACCAAACAACTCAGTAATTTCTCATTTACTAAATTACTGCACACATTTGAACTTTCTTCATCTCGCACTTTATTTCATTAGCAAAGTACTGAGATAGACAATTCGGTTCCTGTACATCAAGCTGCTAAGTGACATGAGTTGCACTTGTAAAAATCAGTACCGCCCAGGATAGTACTAGTAGCCAATCACCAAGCATCTTAAAGATCCAGTGGCTTATCAGCATGCAGGGGATGTACAGTTTCCAGTCCCAGTGAAAACACCCTGCCATTCACCATTACTACCATATTTTCCCAAAATGGCATGAAGGAGAAGAGGAAAAGCCAACTTCTTATTTATATTAGAGAAGGGAAAAAGTTTTTTAATCAGACTGGGGATGATGGGGGTGAGCAAATAAAATTAAAGGTTATTAAAGCATCCGTACTCTGATCAAAGTTGCGCCCATAAACAGATTCCCCCTGAATCAGAGCAATTAGCCGCAGCGGTGTGGAAAAGTTCTCTCTATTTCCTTCTGCTTAATAATGGAAACTAAGATACCATAGGGGAGGAAGCACTGAGGCCTGAAGAAGATAGCTCTCTCATGGCTCTGTGTTCAACAGCTTTTAGGCCTACTGTAAACAAATTAAAACGTATAAAGCTTGACTGTGACTTAATAAAGCTTCATACACCTTTCACAAAGAATGCAGTTAATGCGCTGAAATAGAGTTGTGGGTTAAATACCATGTACTTTTACAGCTCAAAGCCTCCTTAAGATAGTTAAGGCTAAATTCACTAAGTGTTTCCAGTAAAATAAGTCACAGTCTATCAGTATTTGTGACTTAACATGGAAATAATCTCTTAATAGGTTTGCACTCTGAGAGATGAACCCGAGTCTGTAAATGGCACACTCACACATATGAATGTACACTATGAAGAAGTTCAAGGGCTTTAAATTGCTCACAGGGGCATTACTGGTATTAAATGAAAACATTTGCGGTTCCCTCGTAGCCCCCCAACGCCCAGGCGCCAGGGTTTAACTAGTATTAGCGTAGCGTTTCAGCATCTACATAGCCAATAATGACTACGGGAAAAAGAAGTCCTCCACCATAGCAGTGACCCTAACAATCCATTACTACACCTCTGCTTCATTGATTGAGAGAAAATGAGAAAGTGTGTTATTCGTGTGCATCTGTGGATGTGTGCGTGTGACAAAAATGGTACTCTCTTCTTATCTGCTGCTTTTTCAATTTGCGGATTTTTCACTAAAAGCGCTTTTATTTTGCAAATGAACAGCTAATTGGAATTGAATGTGGTGGGCTAGGACTGATTGATGGGCTTGTACAGGGATGCAGTTGGGGGTAGTCAGGCTCTGTGTGTGTCTAACATCGCACAAGCTGAAGTTCAATCGAGGGGGCAGCTACTGAGCACAAATTGTCATTAAGTATTCATAAGTGAGGTGTAGACATTTGAATGACCTCGTTTGCGAGTGTGTTTTTGCCATTATTTACATTTGCATGGCACACAGGGAATGCTCCACTGCCCTGCCACACGGGCAGTGCCCTGGGCTTTAACAAACATGCATGCGCGTGTACATGATTTGCCACTGAAATGTCAAAGTCAAGGATGCTCATTTGAATACTGCTAAAGATGGCTGAATAACAAAAACAGAGGGGAACTAAGGGGCCTTGTTACCCCATGTGAATTGAAGAGGCAGTAAATTAATATACAGTATAGTACCAACCATTTCCCATGTTGGTATATTGGCTTACAGTATGTATGTGCATCTGTGCCATTAGGCTACCTGTTAAATATATTTATGTATATATTATGTACATCCAGGCCAGGTGGAAGGATACAACGTGCAGAGCAATGGCAGCTGAGACAAGAGAACAGCGATGCAGTGTGGAATGAACTGGCCTACTTGAAAAATCTCAACAGGAAAATTACGACTGAAAAGTAAGTTGCTGCTTTTAAATTATATATATATTCACATACATGACATGACAGAACATGAGAACTGGACACCGTTGAGTTTAAGTTCACATAACTGTCTCTTTTTTTCTCATTAGTTAAATTTCACACACTCCCACTGTCCCTTCTTGTTTGTGAGTGTTAAAATTTGAGTGTGCCCTTCCCAACTTCACAGCATTCACCTAGCCCTTCACATCATTACCAGACAGCAGGAGCCAAAGCAGGATCATTAGACTCAGTGCTCATTTATAAAATTGGCTTCCCAGAAATTCACACATAAAAGTGCAGGAAGTAAAATCACATTATCAAAATCCCTAGCTGTGTCTTTGTGAAATAACTGCTTGTTTAATAGTATGTTTATGCCAATGTATTATCATCATGTTGATACTATTATTTAGTAAGTCAATAAGACACTTATTGACTTATTTACTCGGTCTGGTAGGGGTAGAAATATTATTAGCTCAAATTTTGACGAGAACTGAAGTTTTTTTTTCCCCGACTTATCCTTTAGTCTATCTCTGGGTGTGTATAGCCATTGTCTTATTTGATCTGGAGGAGCCCATGTAACTGCACCTCTAACACTGACCCTCTGTGATGCTACACAAAGCTTGGCCTAAAGCCATAGTGTTCCTCTCTCCTATTTCCCTTAGCCTTCACCTCTCCTCACCTCTTCCCTCCTCGATCCTGTGCCTCTGTACCTCTTCTTTCCCTCTTCCTACTTGTCTTCCCATTTGCCTCCCTCCGGCCCTCTGTGATGGTACAGTAGGCTGAGGCCAGAATTCTGCTACTTGCCCCCCTTCACTCCCACTCCCTCTTACTTCTTTTCCCCTCTGCTCACCCCCCTGCCCTGTCCTCCTAATCCCAGCTGAGCTCATTATGATATAGCCCGGCTGCCTCTCTCCAAGCCTGAGCTGTCCGAGCTAATTACAAGCTCGCAGCCCCAGTGCCGCCGATGCTGCCTGTTAAGGGATGTCCGTCCGCCTGCTTGCCTGCTCCGCCAAAACTAGAGCCGAGCAGAGCATAGGACCGGATTGTTTGGGGGTGAGGTATGAGGGTTCAGCAAACTACTGTGAACACATAGGGTCCTTGGAACTGACCTGCAAGCACAACCTCAAGGGATGGATGGCGGCTGGCCTCTTGCCTCGCTGTATATCTGGCCTGTCCTTAGGGGTTAGTGTTGATCCCCTTCATGTGCCCCTGACCAGCTCCACCTCATCTCCTCTATTCCCACCTGCCCCAGGGCCCCTCCTTACCCATGTGGCTGGTGCAAAGTAAACTTGGCTAGGGTCTTTTAAACTTGTGCTTTGGAAAAATTCTCTGTTCCAGGGCACACAGCTGCTCATAATTCAGTTGTTGAAGCAGAAACAAACCCCATCTCTATTCCACTCCTTGTTTTCTTCATACCTGTCACGAGGAGAAGCAGGACTGAAGAAGATAGATCTGGGACTGTGTTCGGAACAGGTGTGGTCAAATGGCTTTACTTCCCTGCAACGTCTTGACAAAGCAACAGGGCAACAGCAGCAATAGTTCCTGGAAGCCTAACTGCTGGGAAACTCAGGGGCAAGCGTTTAAATGATTGTTGTTCCGTTGACCGTATGATAATCATTGTGCTTGTGAAGGTTATGTTAGATAAGTGTTAGCAATGATCCACTAATGGCTAATTAACTTCTGGCAGCTGAAAAATTTAGGACCAAATAAAGGCCTCATATAAAGCTTTAAATACCTCGTCGCAACCTTTAAAAGAGGGTCTCTTTAAACTCTCCATTTGTCTCTCATTTTCTCTTCCTCATTGTCATAAGGCTGTGCACAGATGCTCCCTATCACCTCTTCTGAAAACAGCACTTCTAAAACACCGTCTTGAGACCCAAATGACCATTTCCCAGAATGAATATTGCTGAGATAAATCTAACACAGTGAGTCTCTGCAGTGTTAAGAGAAGGTTATCAAGCGCAGGCCGCGTTGCAGCCTCTGCATCTGAATGAGAGGTTGAGCAAGAAGGTGAAACAAGTCTGTTTGTGTTCTCTTTTAGGTGATTTACGGGCTCCCTATGGCTCATTTTACTGGCTGAAAGGCAGGAGGCAATAAATCGCTGATAATTTGACAACTCTTTACTTGAATATGTGTAAAGGAAGAGCAGAATTGTGTATGTCACTTTTGTAATCTGGTCAGTCACAGCTGTGCTTTTTGTCCCCCATTTAAAGGAAAAGTAAAACCACGCCCACATTCTAAAGTATGCTGCATTAAGATTTATCCTCTACATGTTTAAACATAACTCCCTGATGAGGCAAAAATTGTAGAATCCTGGAATTGTAATGAATCCATGCTGAATCTTTTTTTGTTTTTTTGTTTTTTGTACCACGTCATGTTTTCATAGTGACTTGACTACAACACGTCAACACCTTTAATCACTAAATTTGACATCATTTTTAGGTAGTGGGGGGAAACACTGTTGTGATGTTTGTCACAGTGGATGTACGGAAGCTGACTTACAGGATTAGCAAAAACTGGTGTATTGCGGTATTTTGCTTTCTTTTGGATAATCAATGGGAAGTTCCTAAGGGAGGAAGAAAAAAGTAGACAATGACCATATGTATTGTTATTTTAAGCCATTTTAAGTATAAACTGTAATCACAGAACACTTAATGTAACCTGACATATAAAGTATCATTACATAATAAAACATTATAAAGAACATTATAAACATAACATTATAAAACATTTTCTACCTTAATAGAAGGTTTTGGCTAATGCCTTGATAATGTAGGACTAATCGAACACTTGGGGTGTTTTTTTTAGTCAGCATGCAATGTTTAGAGGAAAATCTTTTATATAATCATGTCCTTGTGCACTGTACAGCTCAAAATCAGTAGTTCACTCAGTATTTCACCTGGGTAAGACATCTACTTTATCAAAGCATACCGCTATACTTTTACAGACACAGGCTAATGATATAGTTGACACCAGTGTTTATTTTTGATTGAGATGTAGTTCTGGTTGTAGTAGATGGCTGGTAACTAACTTCAGGCGGGGGGGATAAAAAATTCACAGTGGGATCATATTATCTACCTCATTATGCATCTGTCTACGGCACTCCATGTCCATGCTTGTTAATTGTTGTTAAAGATCTGTTGGTAAAAAGAGGCAGGGATTATTTAGGCCCCATAAACAAAATAAACACATGCAGTGCACCCTCAGACTTAAAATGCGATACTCAAACGACATCAAAGCATAAATTAGCTGGCGATTACTGGGGAAAAAGCCTTTGAGATCATTTTCTCTACAGCAGCAGTGAAAGCTCTTCTATACAGAGTGACCATTATGGATGTGAACCTCCCCAATAAGCGACATTGACTCTAATTAAGTTTAATAAAGTTTACCCTGATGTTCCCCATATTCGTCCATTTCTTTTCGTTTCATCTTGATTTGCTCAAAGGTATTAGAAGTAATGAGAGTCTTTTGCCCCCAGAACCAGAGCTTCGTTGGAGGACACATTTACTCACACCAGAACATACACACACACAGCATGTTTTATGCATATTTTTAAAGCAAACAAGGAAGATTTTTTTCCTTCATTAATTATTTGGTCAATTAATTATTATATTTAAAAAAACTTGCCTCACACTTGGTAATTATGAACCAGGCTTCAGTGTGACCTGACATTGTAGCTTCTTTAATAGCATGATAAAATGAGTACATTAATAATGTAGTTATTTCAAAGAAATAAATACTATCGGTGCATACTGTGTAGTAGATTGTAATGTGCTTGGTCTCTTAATATAAAAATGTAATTTAATGTAAGCATTTCTTTTTCAAAGTGTGTAAGAGAGGTTCACTTATACAAATGTAGTTTCCTTTCTTATATTTAATATATAAAATACTGTGATATTGTTTATATCACAGATATTACTATTATAATATCCCATATTTCATATTAGGATACCCAGCAGCATCAACAAGACCCTTAAACAGGGAATATTTTGGATATCCTAGTGGATATCCACCAGTGGTTAATTCTTGAATCCCTATTTACCTCTCATATCATTGGCCTGCGGCTCAAGAATCTAACTCTTTAAGACTCACTGTTGTTGCTGCCCTTGCATCGCCAGCAGCTAAAAAGCAGCAGCGAGCCATGTAAACTCCACCAGTCACCAATTCTGCTGACAGCAGTGACTTATCCACCCAAACTCCCACCATGAATGAGCAGCCCTCTAGCATGACTTTAACCATAGGGGAATCCCACCCCCCACCCCAAAGTCAAGACTCTTTCCCCAGCCATGAAAAAATGCCAGAGGTGCTTTTGCTTTCTCACCCTATTCCCTGAACCCTCCTGCGTGTTTTTATGCAAGAAACCAAGACGAGGCTGGGATGTGAAAACACAATGGCTGCAGCAGATGATGATGAGCTGTACACCCTTGTGGATGAAGGCTGGAAGTATGTGCTCTAAGCTGTGTTAGGTGGAGCCCAGGTAGAGACAAGATCAAATGACAAGAAATGGATAGCTCAAGGCTGAAGTTGTTGCGCTGCATAAAAGAGAAAATGTTTCTTTTTTTTTTTTTTTTTTAAAATGGGTTCAAAAGGACGACGTGAGGCACAGACTTACTTTTCAGACCACATCATTACCAAACTGAACACCTATCTGCTGCCTTAATTTGGTTTTTACTGGCAAATTTTTATTTATTTTTTTGCTTTTTATGGTCACTGAATCTTATTGTAGGTAAAATATCAAGTTGAGAATTTAAATGGACTAGTTTGATTGATGAACTAGGGGATGTATTTATGAAGATTCTCAGGAAAGGTTTGGTCTTAATGAGGAAATTATGAGAAAATTCTCAGGACTGCAGCTATATGTGTAAACAATCCCCTATGAAGATAAGAGTAGATCCTAGTAAAGACAGGTTATTCACAAAGCATCTAAGCTTTGATAGAACTCTTAAGATGACACTGTTTCCAGCAGGAAGGAGGCCTTTTAAGAAGCTGAAGAGTCTCCCAAGCAGAGCAGAAAAAACAGGAAGTCAAGAGTTTGACTTTATGTTGTTAATAAAAACCAGCACTAAACCAGAAATAAAAGCAAATGTTTTTAAAAGCTAAATTGATTGTAAGTGTTGATTGAACAATCAACACTTACAATTAACAATGAATTTAAATATCACAAAATTGTGTCTCGTTTGATCCCCCAGTGTTAATGATTTGTGGCGTAAAACAATAAAACTGTGCTGCCCATTTTGAGACATTTGATAACATTTGAATAGGTGGTTTTGATTGATTTAACATCGGATGCTTCATCCTACTTTTTCAAGGTCTATGTTTGGAAAAACATTATCTAACATAAAAACTTGACAGTTCTTTAAAAAAAAGAAAGCTGTGTAAATAATTCAGTAGTTTTAATGGGGCAGACAGGATGATTTTGTTCGTTTAGTTTCGTTTCCCTTCCGGGGTCGCCACAGTGAAACCAATTCGCATATTTGATTTGGCAGGAGTTTTACGTTGGATGCCCTTCCTGATACAACCCACTGGATGGTCATCCCGGAAATCGAACCCGGGTCCCCTATGCACCAGCCGGGTGAGCCATCCAGCCGGGCAGACAGGAATGGATCAAAATGTTATATCTTAGTAGAATATGATTATATTATAGTTCTAAGTATTATATGGGGAGGAGTCTGAAAAACTGTTGGTTTAGTGTTAGTGAAATTGAAATTGCAGTTTCTAACTAGCATATTAAGGTTTGGCCATTTTCTGTGGTAGCTGTAAAAAATGAATTGAAGTCCCTCATTTGAGCTAGTTTTTGTTTTTGGTTTGTGTAGACTCTGGACTCTGGACTGACATAACATGTGAGAGTGAAGGATCTTAATGAATAATGACAGTGTAAAGTGTGTGTGTGTTTGTGGGAAGGGACACTGTTCAGAGATGCTTTAGATATGCCACAATGTAGCTGAGTCCACGAACCATGGCCTCTTCCTCGTGTAGTTAGAAATGATTCATGTAAGGTAACAAAAATACAACTACCCTTATTTTCTGTGTGATAACACTCTAATGAAAATATAACTGTAAATATGTTATTCTTGTTTGGAGGTGAGATGCTCTTTGCCGCTTAAGAACATCTCTGTAATTTTCCAAAGTGTGGTAGACCATGTCCTACTCTGCACCACCAGTACTCTGATTGTTACTGAGTAAGGATGCAATAGTCTTCCATCTCCACAATGTTATGATGTGAAACTGGAGGCCCATGGTCAATCTGCAATCCAATCCCTTCCTTATCCAACAAAGTATGCTTATCCTTCAACAAAATTGAATGTTTTGCATATGAACTTCGGTGTGGCGTCAATACCATCAGCATCTGAAAAGGCATAAAAGAGAAACATGAGACGGAACAGGCTCCCTCCACATACTGCATATTTCAGCTCATTTGTCCCATTAACAGCCTGGACACATAAGGCAGTGCTGGTGCTTCATCGACTTGAGTTCATTTATGGAGGAAAATCTATAGAGAAGGGACACATATCCATCTGCTTCCTCACCTCTCCTCAGGGAGAGTCATTTGTGTACTTATTTAAGCTGCAGTCAGCCATTAGACCAGACCTCCACTGGACTAGGCTAAAAAGATAATTACATTCTATCTCTGTGCCGTGGTTATAACTTTCTAAAGCCATTGTCTCTTGGCATATGAGAAAAACCACATGTATTGGTTGACGATGCAAAACTATTTGTTGCATTAGCTTCTGGTTTGAGTTACCTGCCATCATGCTCATTGTAGTCTACGGCAGCCACACATGCCCCATTACTTTTCAGGAGCATCATATGCTGCTTTGCATGATTTCCAAAGTCAGTCAGTCATAAGGAAGACCTACTGTACTGTTGTAATGAGGTTAACTGAGGGAAGAATGCCACTACAGTAGCAGGAGCTTGTTTCTAGTGTTTCTCTCTGACTCTGAGGAGCAGAGGGGAAGGAAATTAGGTGTGTGTGTTTCAGGTGTGGGTGTCTCTGTGGGGATGTGTGTATCCTCCATAGAATTCGGTTGGGGTCCTAATAATAACTTGAAAGTGCAAAGTCTCGAGCATGGCTCCACATAATTAGCCTTTAGCAGGAATCAAGCTAATTGCGGAGAGGTAATTGGGCGCACTTTCCAGTCTGTTTCTATGTTATGATACACACACTGCACTCTCCTACCTTGGTGTTTCATGTAGCTTGTCACTTTGATTTCCTGATATTTAAAAAAGTATTTTAATTAGTTCATTTCTTTATCATGTCCTCATCTTTCCTGGTGAAAAGGTAAATGGGTGTATACGGTAATATAGCCCTCAGGGAGTGATACTTGTGGAGATTTAGCAAACGTATTATTGAAAGTACTTTTTTCTTTTATATTTGAATAATCCTTTAATAATGTGCATAATTACAGGGTTAGCCTAGAAGAGGAGTTGGACCTGTTACGAGTTCAGGCTGCTATGGACCGGGCTACAGTCAAGGAGCTCCATGTATATCTTGCGAATGAACATCAAGGTGAGACTTTTCTCTTTGTACTGTGTAGAGTGTTTCAAAAATTCATTTTAGTTTCTCATTACGAAGAATACACTCAGTTGTGACATAGTCGTGACCCTTGTGTCAAGGCAAAGCCTTGCTCTTCCCTTATGAACAGTCTAGCCAGATTTTTTTTTTTTTGGAATGAGTTACTGGTAGGGATGACATTGGCCAATTATCTGCTTAGTCTTGATTCAAGTTTTTTTTTATTTACTATTCTTTCTACCTTTAAAAATGCAATACATTGACCCTTAGTACATTGTGACTGAAATTCTTCTCACTTTGCACAGAAAAGTAATCTCCAACTGGCCTAGCTGAACAGGCAACAGAGCAAACTAATACCAGCATTACAAGACTAACACATATCTGTCAGTCACTGCTAGATTTCTCAAACAGAGCTGGGTTTGACAGAGCATGATATTTTCGGTTACACAAACAATTTTCACGATCACAGATGACCGCCGACCCTACTAGCATGTCGTAGCCACCATAATAGCAAGGAACACAGTAGTTCAAAGGGAAAAAACTATGTATGCACATACAAAATTACTGATATTTGTCTTGCGCAAACAAGCAACTACATCAAGTGTCTCTAACATGGGAAATGGCAAATTGCCATTCAAAGTGTATCAGTGGTATTTGCAGAATTTCATTTTTAGACACTCACATTGTGCATAAAAGGGGCCTGAGGCAGCAACATGCCCAAGTGGCAAAATGCAGACCAGAGGTTTAGATGGTAGGTGAAGCTCTCATCATTAGCTCGCAGAAGAGGAGTTCTGGATGAGAGCGTTGGCCCATTTGGTTTCCATGGCACTGCTGTTACCATCATGCAATGGCACAGTGAGGGAAAAAAAAGAAAGCTGGAGAAGCTCTGCTTATACAGATCACAGGCCGACCAGCTGCCGCATCAATGTTCAGAGTCTCACACTGTCCAACTTCCTAGTCACCACTTGCCAAGGAAAACGATTCTACTTAGATTGGTCCAGTGACCACTACTACGGCAGAGTATTTGGATTTCATGAAGAAGCAGACAGTTTAGGATTCCCCAAGGGGAAATTAGAGTTGTCTGAGCCCATTGTACCTGTCTGCACTCCCCCTATGGTGGTCTGTCCTCCTTTAAGCAGAGGAGCTTCCACAGCCCATTTAAAGTATGTATCTATTCAAGAAGCAGAAGCAACATGAATCTATGCAAAGTTCTGTCAGCTTGATGTCACTACAGTGTGTGTTTAAGTTCATCAAAGAATATAACTGAAGTGCATCACCAGTCATCTTTCCAAAAAAGATGACTGGTGATGCACTTTTGCTCTTCATTGGCTCTTCATTGACATTTGACAATGTTGACTCCTTTTACAGTGCAGGAACTTGGCAAATGGAAATACCTTCCAACTGCTGTTGGGTGGAGTAGTGACGTAGAGGGCTCTAAGGAGAACAAGTTCTCCATAATGCACCTCTCTTGAGTTATTTGAGAATAGGTTTTACAAAATATGGTACCTCAAACAGCTTAAGACAGAATTCATTACTATCCTAGTAGGCTTAATTCTTTAAAGTCACCTTGTAAATGTTTTCTGCCTTTTACTTTCTTTCTCTGATGGTTTGGAAATACTTTTAGCCAAATTGAATTTGAAGCAATAATTCCCCTTTTATTTAATCCACTCTTTTTCTCTGTGTACAATGTCAAACCAAGGCTGTTGCCACAGGCGTAGACTACAACGATTTCATACAACATTGACGGTATCGCCCATAATGGTAAAAGAGCATGCTTGTTCAACATGGCAGCATCTTTAAGCTACGCTTTTTCCTTTGGCCCGAGTGGATGTGTGAGCAGAATTAATAAGACATCTCCCAGTGGACTAAATAGGACAACTCAATTAAGACTTTATCAACTTGAAAATTGATTAGGAGATCAAGTGGTGTTCGTCTTATCATTGTCAATGTTAAAAAGCACTTCACTTTTAATCCAATCTGCAGCCTTTTGTCAAACACTGACCGCTACAGCCAGTGTCATTAATTAACTAGTTCAATAACAAATCTGTCCTCGATCACTTTAATTTACTTCACAACCAATGATCGTGTCAGTTGAAGATGCAAGCGTTTGATTTAAAGGATGGCACTAATTAAAATTGTGGATTGTCTTCTATTGACAGCCTTGTCAGGGAATACAAGAAAATACACCCATTTGAGAGAACATGTGAGCTACTAAATGTAAATGTTACACTAGATCCTGAGAGCCATTACCTGGTAATTTCATAGGGAAGCTAACCTTAATCTAGTATGACTGAATCTCGGTATAATTAATTTTGTTCCCAAAAAAAAAAAAGATCCAGAAAGTAAATGTTTGTCTTCATTGTATCCTCATAATGTGCATTATTTTCCTGAAATAATTTTCATCATGTGCACAGTATGGTATAAAAATAAATTTAACAATTCAATTCAATTGAATCTTGTTGATTGCTGCAGGTAAACCAATTAAGCCTGAGTTCGTCAGTTTGGTTAAGCGAATTATTAGAAAAAAAAAAGTGAACGGCCACAACAAGGACCTCTGTGACGTGATCCTAGGGGCGGAGGGTTGAAGTACTTACACCAGGATCACACTAACAAAAGGCAGCAGATGAAAGGAACGAGGCCTTTGTGCTGCGGCCCATGAGGAGACGTGGGAGGGACGTTAATGTATGCCGCAGTGCCAGGACCTCCTCCAACTGGGGGTGACTAGGGAGCCACCACATCTTTTTATCAAGGTAGTGCCGAGGTGCCAACTCCCAAGCCACCAGTATTGGAGCTGGATAATTGTCTCCCAACCTGGTTATGTACCCAACGAACACGGCAGCCCTCCTGTCCTATTTGGTGCTCTGTCTGATTAGATGTGACATGCTGGGGAGACAAAAGAGCAGCCTAATTCAAAGTAACAAACTTCCCTGGGCAAAGTGTCAAATGCAAAGCAAGGGCGCAGCAGCTTCTCAAACATAGCCTTTTCTTTTGCTCTCTACTTCTATGGCTCCTTTCCCTCTGCATTCTCCAAAAGATCAACTGACCTGAGAAGTCAAGGTCTTGAATGTTTAATTTTTCCAGCGTCATTGTACAAATTATTTTGGTCATACTGTCATGAATGTTTAACAGAAATGAAAGAACAGTAAAAAAAAAAAGGAAAGGGAAAGTTTTATATTGTTTTCTGTTGTACTGGGGTGAGAAGGAAAGCTACTTCTGTTTTCTGAGGTCTATATATGTGTGGGAAACAGTGACACAGAGGTCTATGTGCGGTGTGAGCACTTATTAATGTCTGTGCACGAAATCCCTAAACACTTGGACTACTGCATTCATTTTGTTGTTATCATAAAACCTAAATAATATCTTTGCCAACGCCACTATTGAAGTTCTTGGAATAAAGCAGCAGTTTAGTCTGCAGAGATTAGCCATCCATTGGGGAAACATAGTGGACTACAAAGCAGTGCAGCCTGGCGCTGTGTGTTCACAAGGGATTCAAGCACTTCTCTTCGTTTGTTTAAGTTCCCCAGAGAGAGGTTGCACATTGCATGTAACATTGTGTGCTTTTGAACACTGTTTTTTCTATTTCCTAGTGGACTACTAAATAAAACACCATATTCTTAATCGAATGGAAAAAACATTTCCTAATAAGAGATTTGAAACAGTGTTCAAAAATTTTCACAGTGCAAATGTGAAAGTGCTGAAAACAGCACTAGTACCTTTGCTTTCCCTCTGATTGGACTGACAAAAGAAGCAAGAAAAGAAACTGGACCTTAGGAAGGAAATTACGCCTTAGTAATGCTAATTGATTTAATGCACCCACTTTATTATCATTCTATTGATTGAGCAGACTGAGTTTGACACATTATGTCACAATAATGAGCTTTGTTCCCTTGTGCAGAATTGCTTCACAAAGTGGTAAAGAGACCCCAGGTCAAAAGCAGCACTCCAAAAAAGCCTTCTGTTTCTTCTGAGCGAATGGAAGAGTCATTTAAAAAGGTACAGTACTATGCCATCACTAAGTGTTCTTTGTCATCACCAATAAAAGAAACCCGACAGAGACATAACTACAGCACAATGCCTTTCAGAGATTTTGGTGTGAATTTTTCAGTGATGAGTTAACAGTGGCAGATTTTCTGTTGGTCAAAGGTACGTGTGTAAGCAGTCATTTTCAAGTGAAGTGAGAAGTGTCAGAAATTAGTTTGCCATTATGAAATTGCTTCAGACAACTACAAATAATAAATGGGTTATGGAAATGGAAATTAGTGGTAGGTGATAAAATGATCACACAGACATTACAATCATAGGTATTGCCATGCAAGATTGCTTGACTAAGATGTCATTCTTTGCCATCGTTATAAAAACAAATATTTGACTTTTTAAAATGATGCCACTTATGCCTCTGTTATCCCTTTAATTATCCACTACCCTTATGTATTAAACATTAGTTTAATTCCAAAGTAGTAATCATGGAAATTGGAATATCCTTATTAAAAAATAAGAGACATAAAAGCTGTGGTCCAGTACATTTCAAAGGTGAGATGAAAGACCACAGTTCAAATCTTGGATCACATTGTGATGGAAAAGCACTGTGACATGATCTTTCGGAAAGATCATCCGCCCCAAGGTGTCACCCGAAAATCATTGGATTACCATAATTTTTTTGATTGAAGCTGTTAGCGCATAGTACACTCCTGTACACCTATGCTATTAAAACCCTATTGCATTAGATTAACACCCCCCCTTCTATTTTCAGGGCAGTGAATCATCAAGAATACGGATAGCTACCTAATTTTGTTTGAAAGGCACCAGGCTTCACCAACAGTCAGAGCGAGAACCAAATAAAGGGGGTTAACGCCTGAAGGCACAAAACCAGCAGGGATCCAATGTTCACTTAAACAGTCTCCACCAAAGAGCTAACAAATAGACTAAGTGCTCCTGGTTTCTGTCTAGTTAGGGGTGATCAGGATAAAGTGCTGCCAGTCAGATGGCCATAACTTCTCCAGGCAGAGGGTGACACCCTCCTCAGTGGTTCAAGCATCCACAGAGCATATATACCAAGAAGAAAACCACACTGGTTAAATGTGGGTCATTTTCTCTAGTAAATTCACCCATGTAGAATTCTCCAGAACAAAAGGATACAGGTTCATGTACAAGCAATGAAATAGCAGCATATTTAAAGTTTCAACATTTCTGTAAGGTTCCTAAAACAGTTAGACTCATTATTTACTTAGATTTGTGTGTAAAGGCATTAGAGTTGCATAGAAACCCCCAGCAAACACTTGGCTTTACCCATACTTTTTCTGGCTCCTCAACACTCTCACAAAGTCTTGAATTTAAGTGATTGAAACCTGCAGAAACCCCTTTATGTTAAAAGTGATGCATATGTATGGGAGAAAATCTGACTATTCTGTACCACTGAGACCTCATATTCTTGGTTCCTTCAGGTTGAGCTACTGGAACAGAGGATGATGTCCCTGGAGGAGGAGACGGAGAAGCTGAGAGAAGAAAAAGAGCAGCTACTTGAGGCCAATGAAGATTTGGCCCACAACTGCTGCAGACTCCAAACCTCCCTGGAACATTTGCGAACCCAGGATGCTTTCCGTACGGAGGCGGCCCATGCCCAGGCCCTGGCCCAGGGGGAAAGGCATCGCAGTGAGATGATGGCTGTAGAAGGCCGACTGGCTGCCTCCCAAAAACAGGCTACTGAGGTTCATCACAAGTTGCTCAAGCTGAGACAAGAGGTGGGGATTCTCCGAGCAGCCAGGGACTTCTATAGGAATCGTGCACCAGGGCCATCACGGGCTGGCGGGATTGCTAATAACATTAGCAGCAAGGTCAAATTCAAAACTGCCAAGCGCAGAGGTCCGACACACCAGGGCAGCCACCGAACAGTCAGTCCCAATCAAGCCATCAGCTGGCAACACCGCAGCCCCAGTTCCTCCAAGGATGAGTGGGAGGACATGAGTGCAGATAGGTAATGATACACACACACACACACAACGATGCACTTATTCTGACTGCCTCCCGCCTCATTATTTTTAGGTAGGTGGATTTGAGTGGGTGGGCCAGCTGAATTGTGGGGGGCCCACACAGCATCGAGGGGACAGCGCGCATATGCAAAGCATAAGCAAATGGGTGATTGAATTTCATCGTCTGTCTAGTTGGTATTCAGAAGCCAAAATAAGATTGTGAGCAAGGGTGATAGAAAGAAGGAGAGAGGAGGGGGAAACTACTGTCAGATCCTTTTGAAATATCCTGGGACGCCTTGCTTGGAGCTTATTGACTGAAATTTGCATGCAAAATTAGCCACCTCTCCACACAAAGTTGAACCAATGCCAGAAAAGCCATGGGATAAGGGGGCCGCCAATGCCTTGATACCTTCCAGTGATGCCATTTTCATGCACTAGTCACGCTACCTCGAAATTGACAGTTTGGCAGTTTGATTTAATTTACTGGTCCTTTGCATATTCACTAACCCCCCCTTGACAGCACTAAGGATCCCCCTGCAAGTACCAAGTCTCCCC
>JAPTHA010000001.1:1356129-1369299 GCA_029814585.1 Gymnapogon annona
ATTTTTATTTATTTTTTTTTTATTTTTTAAAGGGGGAAAATAAAAACACACACACACACACACACACACACACAGACACACACATCCATCCACCATATACACACACACACACCATCCCACTAACCAAGTGTACCCATACATAAACTCATACATGTACGGAAGCAAAGCCCACCCTCTTTCTCGCCGTTTCAGTTATCTTGTGGCATGTCAATTCCGAAACGTGTATGTTTCACTATTTCCGTCAGCCACCCAATATCCCCCACCCTGCACCCACATATCCACACAAACACTTCCTTTCCATCTCACCCACCCTCCTCTCTCCTCTTCTCGCCTTAATTTAGTTAGATAAATTTTGAATGACCCTACTCAGCTCAGTACCAGATGTCTACAAGCTGTTTAACACCCTCTAAATTAAGAACCATCGACAGTAATTATTTCTTGTATGTTTTATGCAAAAAAGCCACTGAGCCAACATTTATTGAGTGATGGTTGGAATGATTTGATTTCAAACACTCAGAGCTATCAGGGCTATTTATTTCCCTTCACTTTCTCTCCCTGTATGCCTTTTTCTATTCACTCACTCTTGCACAGTCCTACTCCTAATGCGCTATCTCTTCACCAACTAATTCATCAGACTGTAATCCACCCCAGCTCTATCCACATGAGGCCGTTTAACAGCGACTGGGTGCAGCTATGCCCTGCTTTCCTAATGCCTCTCCATGTGGCTAATAAGCAGTAGTCTAATATACGCTTTACCTGAGAGAAGGATCTAAGTGGATTTGTGGGGAAGGGGTCTAAAGTGAGATGTTGTCTTATTTAAGGCACCTGTCAACTGATTTGTTACTGTAAAGCCTTCTGCGTCTCTTTTCTCACAGGGGTCTCCTTCAGCAATATGTCTACTCGGCACTCCCAGAAATACAGTATTTCTGCCTAAAGAGGTTTGGCCTAAATAGTGCCAAATAAAGTTGTCAGACACGTTAAGGCTTCTGACAAGTCTTTGTTTTTTCCTTTTCTTTCTCGCTGCCTGTGGCTCCCTCGCTTAGGTTTTGAACTGCTGGAGGCAGCTGACCATTTTGAGCAGATCAGCAGTTTTGTTTAATTCTGGACAGAATTAGAACAGGCTGCCTGGAAATTGAGTATTATTAATCACGTTGAACTTTTCTATTTTTACCTATATGTAATGAGTTCTTGTGAATATGTGACCTGGTATGCACCTGATCATCTGGATAGCACATTACTGGTAGGAGTCAAATATCTGATTTGTTTCAATTAGTTGTGCTTTTGTAAAGGTTGTTTCTTATTATTTCTGTCACCTAAAAAGGTTGCCTGATTCAGTAGAACTAAATTCTTGAGGAAAAACAATACGAGATTAACTCCACAATTGGTCATGAATTGCACAAATTTTTGTGATATAAAGTAACTGAACCATACTTTTGCAGTGATATGTAAGCCGGATTATTATACTTATCCTGCTTCCACCCAATTTTGTGCTGAACTTGTAACTACAGTGCATGAATTCACCGCTTTAACTGAAACGTTGACAAATTTAAACCTGTTCTTCCCCACATAATAGCTTTCTGTCTTTTTTTCACCGATGTAAGAATAGATTTTCAAAATCAGAATTTTTTTTTTTCAGATTTAAAATTACTACATGAACATGACAGAATGTCCTATGATGCTGTGCACATTTAAATATTTTATATTTAAATGTTTGTACACCATTTCTCATCATTTCAATCTCATAATGTGTTGTGTAAAAAGGATATTAAGGTTCCAAAATACTCACAGATGGGGCTTCTGGGTACTAGTCTTTATTATCTGCAAACAAATTATGCAAAAAGTCTCCCCAAAACTTGATCCAAATGTATGTTATGTTCCTTACCAGTCACATCAACTGAACATCCCATACCAACAAGGTCCAAAGATGTAAATATTCATTTTTCTATTGAAAATCCCTTTGACTTCCTAATTTCCGATTTTGGATGAAAGTCATTCTTCTAGAGTCCAAAAATGCGAGGCCAGCAATTTTCCAATCTCCTTCGGACTTGAACTATGTAGTTGTGTGCCCTAACAAGCCAACAGCAGGACAAGAGGAAAGCCCTTATTCAAAAACTGAATGAACCGTTCTGTCCAGAAGGACTTCACCACCAGACGAGGCCACAACATAGGAATCAAAGGTCTCACTTGACTACAATCATGTCAGAAGAGATCAGAAGAGCTCTATTTGAGTTTGGATGGAGTAATATATGCTCTGTGAAGAATCTTCATTTGTATAATTCTGAATCTGACAGACTTGGAAATGACTACAGGGCCTCTCTACATTCTTTCTCAATCTGTTGGAGAGTGTGGAACCCTAAGTCTTGTTCCCACTGGAGCTGAGTCTGAATGTTAGGATTGGAGGAGAACTGAGTAAAGATCTTCTACACATCTGAGACCATCTGTGTAATGCTGAAGATCTGCATTTTTTTTATCCACCTCAGTATTGTTATAGAAATACTCTTTGGGAGTTGTGTTCAAATTTCTTATAATTGTTCATGTTATAAATAACATTTTCATTCGACATATATGTTCTCGTGCCCTCCGATGATTGAATCTCTATTTTGAATTATTTGCAAAATTCCTGTTATTTTTATCTATTGCCATAAATTTTTTTTTAGAAGATTTTCTGCTGCTTTAATTCTGGATTGGGTCATATAGGTGCTTTTTACTAGCTTCTGCACTGCACAGATGCCTTACTCAATATCAAATCAACACAAGTCAGAGTAGCAGAGGTCCACAAACAAGAGTGAACATAAGTGTAGATTTCCCCGCAAGTGGCACCGGGTGCTTTCTCTGGAGTAGAATGAATAAAGCTTGATGTTTTGAGATAACAAAAACAAATTTTTTTTGACAAAGGGGAAGCAAAAATAGTGATTTGTATGATGTTTCTTGCTTACCCCTTTTTTCAATCCTAATTGTTTTTAACCACAATAAATTGACGGTCGGCCACTAAATGCACCAACTTTTCTATTCTCTATATGCACATGTATTCTACACACAGACACAGATTCCCTGTATCACCATAACATGCCAGCACAGCGTTTTATCTATATACTGTATGTAAACCCTGGAGACGGTTTTCTTAGTCTGTGCATACAGTTCTAATAATTGCTGTTGAAGCTATAAACAGTAGTATGCTGAGTACACTGTTTGTCCATTTAAGTGCATGTGCGTCACGTAATTAAAGTATGTTTAAGTGAATAACCGTATTAATCTGTAGTTTTAGTCTTGCATGGCTTTGTCGCCTGTATAAAGCTCGTAATTCTTCATTAAATGCAGCCATTGCCTCCGTGCCAATGATTAGTGGTCCTCTCCAGTCCCTGTGCCCCTTCCAGGCCAGGTTTAACCCTAACTAGCCCCCAGCCCTGTCATGTTCCAGTTAGATCCTCTCTCTCTATGGTCTTTACCTCTGCTGCTTCTCCCAAGCCCCACCTTAATAAACCCGCCAGCGTAAATGTCAGTGGCTTCCACCTTCACGTCAAAGGTCACTGTCAATAAACCTGTGTGTGTGAATGTGTATGTTTGTGTGTCTCAGGAAGCCCTTACCGTGTGTCCATCAGATGTAACTTTGCTTGGCTCCGCTCAGCCGTGCCTCTCACACACGTCTGTCACACACAGAGGGCTAATGAAGGCCACAGCCGCTCTCATACATGTTGATGCATTCACCATCAGCACCAGACACTGCAGCTTTTCACTTAATTTACACCCACATTTACACTTCCAGCTCAGAAATTGGATGGGACATTGATTTTCTGTTGGAAGGAGGGGGTGGGGGGTACACATATTTTTGCTTGATGTCAACTAAATCAACCATAAAAGGTAAATTGGATTTTTGTCCAAGGGTGGTACTTTTAGAACCAGGGTTGTGGGTTCAACTTCTGCCCTGTGGTAACCTTTCTTACCTTTCTTTACAGTGACAGCGGTGAAGCATACTGTGACAGTCTCAGCGGTGTTCCTTCAAGGGAAGCCGCTCACAGAAAGGTTTGTTTTCCCTCTTGATTTCAATCATATAAGGTATACATCGTAGGTTTTATGAGACGGGATTGTCCATAAGAAATTAACAACCGCCTATTAAGGGAAATGTGACAATGCTCTTTAGATGTTATTTTCCAAGGCGATATTTGCAGGCACAATTTCTGAATTCATCCACTAATTATGACAAAATTTCAGTTTAACTAGGTGAAGTAATATCGTGAAATTTTTCCATGACATTTTATATCCAAAAGATCAAAGGTTAACTTCACTGCAAAATCACAGTACCTGCCATAGTCCTGGTTAAAAGAGTATCTATGTGAAAACAATGTTTTTCACTGGAAATGATTTACTGGATACCATATAGTCTTTTTTTTTCATTTTGCCAATAAATACACTTTATTGTTGTCCTTCAATGTCATTATATTATATGATGATTATGTTTTCTGACCAGGCATAGATAGAAATTGCAACTTTGATTGTTAGTGGATGTATACAACCACAAGGCGTTAATTGTCATGCAGTAAATTTATGTAAATATCCTCATTAGTTCAAAAGTTGTGTCATAAGAAAGTAAACATTTGTTCCTTATTTCTACCTTTGTGCTTAGAAAAGTAGAGACGTGACATTTTTTTTTATTAATAGTGTCTCAGAATGTATCTTGTAAATATTATGTACAGTGCTGTAATTTCATATGCGATATGTATGAATATATTTGAGCTGCCCACAGATTTCCTAAGGGCATAAAAATGAACCTGGGCTGAAGCAACTCTGTCTATAGGTGCTGCAGTATATCACTACGGCTTGTGTGATAGCACCGTATGGAAAATGAGCGTTGAGGGCTTCTGTAACATTATTTGTGTTTTGCCCGTACCTCACTGTACATCTTTCGCTTTAGTTTGTGTCGTCACTAGGGCTTCCCAATGTGCATTGCCAGTGCTCCTTCTTCTCCGTCTCTTTTCAACGCCATGAAATCGATAGGCCTAGGTCCTTGCACTTGTCCGCATCAAACCGTTTCTCAGCAGGACATGGCAGTTGCAAACCCCAGAGAGATATGTCCGTCAAGACACGAGAAAAGAGGGAGACCTTTTAAGATAGCCTGCTTTTCTCTCTTTTCTCTCATTTCTCCAGGAGGTAAGCAAGAAAGGTAGAATGTGGAGAGGGAGAGAAGGTTGTTGTTTCACACGTCGACAGGGAGCTGTCAGGACCCTCACTCTTGGAGTAGATCCCCTTTAGTTTCTTCACTCCTGCTCAGCTAAATGTACCTATCAGCTACTCTCAGCCTCATTGCTATGACAGCCCCGGCCCTGCACGGTGTACCATGTCACAAAGCAGAGGGGTTCATCGCTTCTATCCTCTCCGCAAAGCACCGTGTGATCAAACCTGGCACTGATCAAATCCTACCTGACCTCCATACAAAGGAAACAGGCAGAGAGGAAGGAGAGCGCCGTGGGGTTTCTTTGATGTCACTACAAACGATGGTGCAGTTGGGAGATGTCACACGTGCGCACATATAAGCGCAACTGGCTGTGCGCTCACATACACACACACGCACACACGTCACAGGAATGAATCAGGGCTTTTAGACAGTGATTGAACAAAGGCAGCATTTGCAAGCATCTGTCAGGCGTAATATCCGTGCTGAGAAGTGTTCAAGTTGAAGTCAGTTGAACACGCTCAGGTGAATTATTAAAGCACTGGGTGATTTGTCTTGTCGCATTAAAGAGCGCACGCTCTGTGATCATAGTGTCATTATCAGCTGCTTTTCAAGACGTACAACATGTCAACCAGTTGTGTTACATTAAACACCTGCTTTTCATCATTCAGACTTTTCTTCTCTTGCAGTCCTACAGGTGTGCCCTGACTTCAAACATCGAAACATCACCAGATGCAGAATCTACCAGAAAGCATCTCGATGTTGTGGCCCAAGGTAGCATAAGTTTTCCTATTTCACACCCATGCAAAACTACAAAAACCTAATCAACTATTAATTGAAGCAGGAAGAACATTCAACATATGCACAAGTTGTTGATCAGAAACAAGTATTTCAGAAGTTAACAAGCTTTTTTTTTTCCAGAACTTGACGCTCCTGAATTATTTATAAAATGAGAATGTTCATATTTCAAGTTGTTAAATATATCACAATTTTCACTTGCACATGCATACAAAGACACTTTTGCATACCACTATTTCCCAGCAGTAGCTTCTAAATGGGGAATGGGAGTCTTTCTACGTACTTGTCAACTCTGAGGTGCCTGTATGTACTTCCTCCTGTTAGACGATAAACAGCATGAGCCCAGGGAACATGGGAAGAGAGGAGAGGGAAAGAGGTGGAGGAGGCAGAAGATGTTGACGAAGACCCAGCACTGCTCCTCCTCTTCTCTGCAGCAGCGTATCGAGTCCCTACAGCGTCACATTGACATACTGCGAAGTGCCAGGAAAGACGCTGTTCTATCAGCCAGAGAGCTGCAGAGGGCCAATGAGAAGATTACAGCACAGCTCAACTCCCTCACCGAGAAACTCTGCAGCAGCAAGCACCTCACACAGGTACAGAGACTGGGGGGTAGGGTGGGGGGTGGTGTTTATGAGTAAAAAGGGGAACCAGTTGTAAGGATCTGGAAGTTTCTTTATTTTTTGTGTCTTTGTCTCTTTTTGTGGTTCTTTTGTACTTGCTGAGGGCTGAGAGTGCAGCAGTAGCAGGTCCTTTGCCCTTATCATGCTTAATAAGTGTGGCTGACAGCCCACTCTCGCCTGTGGAGGTCAGCACCGTGGAGCAGAAGAGAGGAGCACATTTTCTCTTTCTCTGCCTCGGCCGTTGTCTTCTCCTGCTGAATGTTTCAACAAGCTCCACAACAATCTGTGTCACTCCCACTATTTCTTCAAATTTATGTGCTCACGTGCACAGACACACACGGTGACTGGTTTTCATCACACACCCCATTTAGTTATTTAGTACCTGCCTCCAGGTAGAAAACTCTTATACTTGGTTCAGACTATAAATAAAACACCCAGCACTTTGGCCCCTAAACAGTATCTTTCCTGTCCTTGTTCACACCAACATGAACACACAAACACAGACACACAATCGCAGGAACACCTAGACAGACACAGTCGTTAATTCAGACAGGAGACTTCTTTTCTGAGCAAAGACCCACTGGACAGCTGATTAGGCGCATCTCTGAGTGTGTGCCTGTATATTTACTGTGTAGAATAGTACAGCTACAGTACACTGGACTTGTACACACAGGTCAGAGTGCAGGCTACATATTGTTTCTACCCTGGAAGTGGCCCTTGTGCTCCCACCCAGGCATCTGACTGCAGAGGCCCGGCGAGACCTCAGACACAACAGTAAAGGCACACGCGTATGCACATACACACACCACTGTGTCAATGAGTGGACAGAACAAGGGATTGTTGTCTTCCTGTTTGTTTCCACTTTCCTCCTGCAGTATTAATGCCACTCCACCGGAGAAAGTCTGCAGCAGGCTGACTGGCCAAAGCCAGGTCTTGTTGCCCTCTCTAGAAAGGGCAAGGGGTGATGGTCTTTGGGCTTGTTCCAGCCGGTCCTAGCCAACTCTCTAACTAAAACTCTCTGCTGGTAATTGGCTTAGGACAGCCTCCACAGGGGCCATCATGTGAGAAGTAGCATGGCAGTTTCACAAAAAGTTGTTTGTGTTGCTCTGTCTCCGAATCCTTAGGTCATTCTGTCCTTCCCTCACCTCCTCCCTTACATTTCTTTATTCCATCTTTGTTTTTTTTTATTTAGAGTCTATTTTTCCCCAATTCCTTCTGTATAATCTGAGAATTTAAAATGGAATGATTTAATATTTCAATTGATGGTTTTCATTGTTTTAACAAATAACATTCAGTATAGATAACTCTAGCGGCTTTCCTTTTCCTTCCAAATAACCCATGACAAACCAAAATTAAGCCAAATGATAGTTTAGGCATCATAGAAAAAAAAACTCAGGTGACAGGTGAATCATACGTTCGTATTCCTATCAAGTCTAGCTCATGAAAGAAAATATACCAGTCACACTCATCCTGCAAATACAGGATCATCTGGTTGCACGGATTATCTAGCTGACTCAGACATTACTTCTCTATTTACATTACTTTTTGATGTACTGTGACATCCAGATTTACAGGCCTCAGTTCTTCCAGTTTAGATTGTCCCCTTACGTGTAATGGCCATGGATTAAAATTGGATTAATTTGGGGCAATACATGTACCTCAGAATTTAAAAGCCACAATGTGCATGCAGCTGAACTATTGTAGTTAATTATGTCAATCAACTAATAATGATGGACTTATTTTACTAAGTGAAATATTTTTTTAGGAAAACTAAACAAAGACTAGCTCCAAGAATGCAACATATTGTGAAAAACAAAGTAGGGCTGCAGATATAACCGAATCACTTCATTTTTTTTGTTCCCTCTCAGATTTAATGCTTCAGGGTGTATAAGATATACATATAATATGTTTAGCTAAGCAGTGGTCCATGTGGTTTCAGAAATGTTATTTGGTGACAGTGCTTTCTTTCATTCTATTTTTTTTTGTAGCTTTTGTGAATCAGTGCTTTTCTCATAATTCCAGAAAATGAAATCATCATACTTCAGTAACTCATTGTTATAGCACACATATTACAAAATTACTGTGTCAGCAGGTCAAATACAGAGTATATGGTTTGTGGTAATATTAAACTCTACAACTGCTTGCTTTTCTCTCCATGTTGATTTATGTCGGTAAATTCAATTTAGTTATTGCGTGTATCCATGTGTGACATGTGCTCATACAAGCACCAGAACTTGTGACTGATCCAACGGGCTCTGTTTCTTTATTTATCCTATTAATGATTGGGTATCAGCATCAGTAAGACCACTAGTCAGAGGAAAGAGAGATGGCTGTCCTCTCTCCCCGCCTAATGGACCCACATTATTCAGTCCATGTGAGTGTCATCTCACCATGGCTGAAAATGGCCTGTGAAATCAAAGCCTGTCTTACAGGAAGTGTCATCAATGCCACTATTAATTCGTGCACCGCTGCCACTGCAACTGTGGACCTCTTTTTCATTCTCTGCATCTCCCTCTCTCTCTCTCTCTGTCAACCCTACTTCTCTCACCCCGGCTCCTGGGGGATTTGGTATGTACATCTTCAACGGAGCAGAGGAAACCTAAAACAAGAGGGATTCTATTAAAAGGTGTCAGCCAGCAACCAGATATCAATAACCTCCGTGCATGTAGAGCACAGTGCAAACCCCTGGGAATCTGCGGTTTCACTTGGGTGTGTGCATGTGTGTATAGCAGCATTTACCCCCATGTGAGCAGCATACATCTTCATGTATCATGTCTCCTACTTGTGCCATTAAGCGTGCTTGATGTTTGATATGATACCAGAACCAGACCAACTAATTGTGGCAGTATTGAACCAAACTCACAGAGACATACTTCTGCTTTATATTTTCTAAATAAATTATCAAAGATCTTTTTTTTTAGCTTTGCCGCACACATGTGGTTGAAAGTCTTCACCTCATGCTTCTGTTTAGAACCACTGATATACTGTACATTGTACGTGATCAGCTAGTGCCATTATCGTTCATCACTCTACACAACCACTCACCAAATGCTGAACTCCCTTTGTCCCAAAGTGCTCTCTCATTCTGCAGGATGGCTTTATTATGCATGCCAATCACAGTTAGAATTAGGCCCTATTGACCGGGCAACGGCATCATCTGTCTCCTAATTAGCATAAAAAGGGAGTTTTATCACAGACAAGATATTAAAGTACAGCCTGCGCCTCTCCCGTTGTGCTGTATTTCAAACATATTGTATTTACCTTGTCTCTGTGTTTATTGTGTTCACAGAATGGGAATTTCACATAAATGTATGATGTTCTTGTAGCAGTATATAATTTTTGTAATTACTTTGTAACTCTTACTATTCCATAACACGAACATGTTTCTGTGGTTTATTCATTTATAGACATGCAACTTTTGTTTTCAGTTGCAGCGTCACTAGTTACTTAGACCCACCAATTCTGTCTGTCGGTCAATCTGCAGAAGCTGAACTCTGACCTAGCAGGCGCAGAGCAACAGAAAAAGGTTCTGGAGATGGAGCTGGAGCAGTGGAGGCGGCTCGCGTTACCCCAACAAACTGCACCGGTACCAACAACAGCACCAGTAAACACAGAGTGCTTGTCCTGCCAGGGCCGAACCATGCCCACCCCAGCTGACCCTGCCCCCCAGGTCCTGGAGGCTGAGGTTAAACAACTTCAAGCAAAACTTAAGGTTAGTGGTTGGAAGTTTGGGGTAGAGCTCCATGGTTAATGATTTGCTCTCGTTCTTTGTCTTATCATACATGCCTTACGAGATAAATCTTTTAATAGGATGATGGTATTAAGGACTATGTTCATTTCCAGTTTTGTGCACTACCAAGCTTAACTGGATAATACCATGAATAACAAACTAATAAGGGTATTAATTCTGCTTTGTCTCAAAAGCTGAGTTTTTTTCCTCTTTCTTTCTTATATCGGTCATATTAGATTTTACCTTTGTTTTCACCAGATCTTGACTCAACTGAACACTTATAAGAGATTTTGAAGTAATCCGTTAGACAGTGCCATCATCAAAAACACCAAATCAGAAAATAGACTAAGACTTAGACTTCCTTTTTTGTCACTTCACAGACACGCACAATGAATCTGGTAATGAAATGTCATAGATTGGCAACTGATAACACAAATTAATATGGAATACAAAAGTGCAAGATTGCTGAAGTGAATCCAAAGCCATAAGTGGCTGCAGTGCAAGGTGACAACAAAAATTCACAGTCAATATAAATAGCAATAAATAAGATGGACTGTAACAATGTAAACTACTGAAAACAGTGTAAAAAATTGCGCCACAATATTAACAGTACTATAAACCGTGAAAATACTACACATCAATGTAAACCGTACTATAAACAGTGTAAATATTAAATCAATGTAAACAGTACTACAAACAGTGAAAATACTACACATCATTGTAAACTGTACTATAAACGGTGAAAAAAACTACACATCAATGTGTAGTTAATATCTTTTAGAGAAATGTTCGTCTTTCAAGCAGAGATCACAGACATATCCAGGAATGGAAGGTGTTCTGGAAGCATGCGCTAACACCTTTCTAACACAGTTTTTACACCAAAAACACATCTGGGTTTTTTGGTGTGTTTTTTTTTTTTTTAAACCTGCCAAAAATACATGATTGACAATTTTCACGCTGTCAGCAGATGACTTTTCTTTCTGTTTTTTTTTTTTTTATTATTATTCAGTGTTTCACATTCACTGTCATGACTACACTATAAAAAAAAACAAAAATATATACCAAAATGTAATGGAAACCACCATCAGTACTGGGATTCTTAAACTTTTGTATTTTAACTTTGGCCCCTCTTTTAAAAAATCAATGGCTGAATTGATTTTAGAGCACTCTTTGAACAGAGATGGATGGAATTGGTGGCTGGTGACACAGGTCCATTGTGTTATGCTGGAAAGGAATGAGAAATAGCAGGCACACCCGGGTGTTATGTTTCCACTATTGCTGATCAGAACTGAAGCCAATAAATACTGATGACTACCACAGAGTCATTTGACCCATGAACGAGGGCTAATTAGACTCTATTGTAACCTTTCACACTACAGATGAAATGGGTATTAAATTGAGTGTGAAACATGTTAATCATTAATGCTGGTTTTTGCTTTAACCTGTCAAGTGCTTATATATTGCGACACATCTTTGAACAAAAGTGAGAAAAGGTATCAATCTAGCCTATTGCAGGTTCTTCCCCTGTTGCCTGTTTGAAAGACACCAAGCAATGCAACCCATATGAGCAGGTGGGAATTACTGTACACATATATTTTTTTTAAAAAAACGTTTGACTGATTTTTTTTTTTCTTTTTAAACATCAGAGTCACTTTAATATCTCTCTGGTTGGAACAGCTGCCATTCCTTGAGAGGTTTAGGAACTCTGTCAAGGTTTTGCTTTCAAATCATGCAGCATAAAAAAATGAATTCTTGAACCTTTCAATTTACACTTAAGATCACCTGAAATTGCCTGTGATTTTGACATGAATTTGCATTTTTTATCATTTGATCTTATTACCAAGCACCTGTCAGAAAGATGAGAAATAGGGTATAACAGTAGAGACGTGCCCTACATCATAGGGAATGAGGAGTGAGTGGTACCACTGTATTATCACCCTCTCCACAGCCAGCTCGTCAGTGTCACCGAACAGATTGCCGATGTCATTACACACAGCAGAGGAAGTCATGTCAGGTGACAGCAAATGGGAATGCACTGTGGGGGTGCACAATCTGAGAGAGCGCATTGTCAAAAGCTTGTGCTAGCACATTTCCCACCAGAGACACAGGGCCTTTTAAACCAAAGTAACATGCACATTCAAATATCTTTCAGTCTCATGATCTGAAACCAAGCTGTCATCACAAGCCTCATGTCTCTGGTCCTCAGAAGGAAAGGATCACAGCGTCAAAGTGATGTAGTTTACACAAATAGCATCTAAGTATTGCATGCAATCCATGCATCCAATACATTGAAAGTATTGCAACTGCAAATGGCTTGTTAAATGTTAATACAAAAACTCGGAAGTGTACATTTTTAAACGTTACATAATTATGATAATTTAGAAGAAGAAAAGGATGACAAACTGGCCAATAAGTCTAAGTAATATCAATCAATCACTGATGATCAAATTCAGTTTGATTAATCTATAAATGTGGTGCCACACCTCGCAAAAATTGCTGAAAATGTGGTTTGGTCTTCTTGGTAGTTCCTCAGTTCTTCTTGGTTCATCTGGACTAATTTGGCTCTTTTGACAGCATTTCATCTCTCATCGTAGACATTTCTTCACTTCTGACAACTGGTGGGAAAAATGGGACTTATAAACTTGTGGTGGGAGTGGTTTGTGTAGGTGTTAATCCATAAGCTAATAACCTTAAGTGTTATGGTTGTAGAGAGGGCGTGTCATTGGGGGTAGGGTCCTTTGAGGGTGCTGTGCGTGTGTGTCTGGGTTAATGACGTGTGTGCGTGCGTGCGTGCGTGCGTGCGTGCGTGCGTGTGTGTGTGTGGGGGGGGGGGGGGGGGGGGGGGTTGGTTTGAT
>JAPTHA010000001.1:1369399-1383595 GCA_029814585.1 Gymnapogon annona
GGGGGGGTGTTGCTTTCATGGTGATTCCAGGTGTGGAAGATTGTTAGTTGAAACTGTTTGGGAGTGTTCTTGAAAATTGTGCTATAAGGTTTTGATGACTCGTGTCTCAGACCACCAGCAGTGCTCAGGGAACAATTTTCCACTTTTACAAAAATGGATTCTTTGAATTCTTTCTCAAACTGTTTATGTTCTCTGGTCAATATTGTGACATTGCTGTCGTCAAAGGAGTGACTCTTTTCTTCCAAGTGAAGATGGACTGCAAAGTCTTGGCCCGAGGTGGAGACTCTCCTATATTGAGCCACACTTTTAGGAGGGGTCGTTTGGTTTTTCCTTTTGTACAGTATAGGTCCGTCCATTCCTCTCTGCACTGAATGGCATAAACATCATTGGTTTCTGCTTGTCCCTTAGGAATTGAAGTGATTTGATAAGCAGTTTGTTTTTGAGAAATTATTTTCCTTTAAAATCTGTCATTCCAAATTCAGAAGCTCGATACCAGGCTCTACCGCAGCCAAGTCAAAAATATCTCTCTATATCTGTGGTGGGTAATTGCCTAAATCAATAAATTAGTCTCTTTCTAGTTATTTTGTACTTTTTTACACATCGCTTATGGGTCCTCAATACGTCCGTTGTCGGTTGATTTTGTGATAGTGAATGTATAAAAAGAGATAATAAAGACACGCAATAAAACCATTCAAATCATTCAAGTCATCAAAAATGAAATATATAATGCCGATTTTTGTTTAATGGTAGAGGTCAATTGTAGATCTTTCATAGATATTAACCGTTTAAATATATTCCATAGTCAAGCTCCATAAATTATTATTTTTCCTAATTACCCCCCCTTATCTCTTTCACATTGAAAAATACGACTTTCCTCTTAACCTCTTTTAGCACCTTCCACCCTCCTGCTGTAACTATAATGAGGAGTCATGCTGTGCCTGACCTGTCATCGGACATGTCGTGAAAAACCATCCCCACCCCCTTATTGCACTCGCTCAAACACATTAATACACACCGTGTGCCCTCCCCCCAGAGTACAAGTGCAGAGGTCACAAGGCTGGTGGCGTCTAACAAAGCCCTCCGAGGCCAACTCCAGGAGAAGGAGGACAAGCTCCGCCAGCTGCAGGACAAGTTAGTCTCACACCTTTCTGTGTATTAGTATGAGTTGTTTTGTCTTTGTGGTTTTTCTTTTCTCTCCACTGAAGCCTTTTTGTCTTTCCTCCCTTTTCTGCATGCCTGCCTGTCTTTGTCTATCCATCGCTCTCTGTCTCTATCTGCATGCTTGCACATTGGCTGCACCTCTCATCCGCAGTGTTTGATTCCACCATGTGGCAGCACTCAGTCTGCTGCACTCCACTCATGCATGTGAATTACTTGTGAAATTATGCATGTTCTCATCAGCGAGCGAATAAGAACAAGTAAAAGAATTGCTGCATTCATGTGGGTGTCTTGAGTGTCATATAGTGTAGTGTTTCTTATGTGGGTAGCTGATGTGGAGTGCTGATCAAAGCACTGTATTGATTGTTTGTGTGCCGCAGGAGGGACCAGTTTGGCCCATGACACCAAAACCCACACAGTATCACTCTGGCCTGTGGGCCACATAGCCTTAATGAGTTACATGGTTCACCTACCGGAGCACTGGGTGCATTGCATAGTCAGGATGTATAGCTATAAACAATTCACTCAGGGAAAATGTTGAGATTCGAACAGTGATGTGAAAAGCATATATCATCATTCTGCATTAGAATTTCATCTTTGAACTGAGAGAAAGGTATAAAGAACAACTTGGCTTTCCTCCCTCTCATTCTCTTTGTCTAGTATACTGTGTCCTCTGCCTGCCGTTCTCAATAATGCACACAGGGCATGTGTACAATCACAGTGGGTATGTGTTTGTGTGTGACCAAAGTGCAGCGGATCACAGCCAGACAGAGTGAACATCCCTCAGCTGAGGTACTACGACAGCCTCAGTCTCGACTCAGACTCTTGTCACACACTCTCCCGCTCGCTCGCTCACTTGCTCACACACTCACACACACTTGTGTAACTTGCCATCTCTTCTAGCACTACCGCTCAATTGCCTCCATGGAGGGACCCCTTCTCAGAATGAAAGGCATGTCTAGACGTCTCTGAAATATACATCTCAGCACACACACAGGGAGCAAGGCTGCTTCGCCTTAAAGAAGAGAAGGGGGAAAAAAAGAAATGAATTTCAAAGTATACCGGCATGTCCTCAGTCAATATCCGGCACTATGGCCCTGCTTTATTTATGAAGCTGCTTCTTTCATCTTTAGCCCTGTTGTCTATCAGCCACATGAAACATCCACCCGCACTTCATTCTTAACAACATACACAGAAATGTGCACTCCCGCTTTGAGTCACGCACACACTTCAGACCACTGACTGTTATCATTATAATACACGCATGTTTGATGATCAATATTGCCAACAAGCACAGAACAAAGGGAACAAATGTGAAAGTGATGGGGATATAGTTTGAGGCTCTCATTCTCTCTTTTCCACTAACACTCATAAATAGAGATCACACATTCCAGCAGAAACACCGTATATCCTCCATTCTTTTTTATCCTCTATTCTTTTTGGGGTGCGGGAGAAGAGAACATCTAAAATAAATGTTGTCGATCTAATTGCCATTAGCATTGGGGCAAAGGGAGCTGCTGCAAGGGCTCTTATTGCTGCTCTCTGTCTTTAAGTCAACACCAGACAGTCATCTGAAAGGTTCAATATGGGTTTTCTCATTAATGGCCAAATCCATGGGGTAACCAGCCAGTAGTGCTCCCTCCCACCATCACCAAGGTCCCTAGGCTAGACTCTCTCTCATTTAATTTAATGTCACTCCAATAGGACAAGCTCACATTTATTTAGCCAGTCTGCCCTCAAGCACTCATCTACCTAGGGAGACGGGGACATTTACTTACACTACAGCATTTGCTCTGGTGTTGCGTCATTTGTTTATTTAAAACACACAAGCCATGATGCGCGCGGGAGCTAAGAGATCCTCTACATCTTTGAAATTAAAAAAACTGCAAAAACCATTTTAATTAACTGCATCCTTATGATCTTTATTCTATTTGTTCCAATTCCCCATGGTACCGACAACCATGAAAAATACCTCATATTTGCCTTTTATGAAAACAGAATAAAACATGCTAACATACTGCATCCATTTAAAATGTGATCTCACTATAAGCATGGCTGTGTAGAGTGTTGGAATATTAAACTTGTCAATACACCGGGTTATTAAATCGGAGATGACACATGTTTGCAACAGAAATCAGAACAAACTGTGCCTCGCTTTGGATAAATATCATTAGCATAGAACAGCAGCCACAGCAAACATTTTAGATTCTCAATATTCCCTCTGTAATCATTCGTTTCCGAACCACGTCCCCCTGCTGATGTGTTTTTATATGTGACTGTAACGCAGAGCTGAAAATAATAAACATTTAAGTACTTGATTAGTCTTTCAAGTTGTGTCACTGCTGATTCAAAATGCAGTTTGTCAAAAAGAACTCCCCAGTCACAACGAGTGCAGCATTCCCCACCAGAGCCCTTGTTCTAATATATGCCTGTTAGAATTATATATGCATCCTTATTTCACCCCCCTCCATTTACCCAAACAGCATGCCAGTGTATTTAGTTGTCATAATGAGCTGTCATGCCTGATGCACTGCATGGGGACACTGTGTCTGCCTGCCAGCTTTGCATGTGTGTGTCTAAAGTGTGTATGTATGTGTGTCTCTATGTAGATGTGGAATAAGAGTGTGTCATGTATTTAATTATTTGCAGGACGAGCCACGTAGAACGAGATGTGAACATGAAAAGGCAGTTGGTGGAGGATCTCAGGACGAGGCTGAAGTTCTTGCAGGAAATGGAGAAAAGTTACCGTGGTCAGGTGGAGGAACTGGAAAAGAAGGTGCCGCCGATTTTTTTCTGATGCTTTTTGGTTTTATGATGCAATATACAAAGCCTACTAGAAAGTATTTTATTAAGCATAAACATATCATAACTCAGGTAAGTAGATTAAATGATGGTATGTGTACCAAGAAAAGTGGACTTTCAGGAAAAAAATGAAAATGTCCAAATTTCAGCTCTTCACCACAAGAAACAAAAACACACTTATTTAAATGAGGCTTAATACGAATGAACTGAAGAGATGTGCAAGATGTTCATCCATTTTTCTGATCTGCTTAGTCCTTGTGCGAAATGTGTCACTCTTAAAATACGCAAAATAGCCCTTTCCCTCTGCGGGGATATTATGCAAATGAATATTGGTGAAATGTTGTTCATTATGCACTGGAACTAATGAGACAAAGTTCTGTTGGTCTTTTTTCTTTTGGCTTTTTTTTAAAAATGATTTTATTTCTCTAATGGAAAAACATGCCTGACAGGATTTTGTTTTACACTCACTCACCCAGTCCCACTAACAAGGATTTAAAATTTCTGAAATGGATATTTTGAAGGTTTATAGTGGTGCTGAGAATTGAATTTCTCTATTAAGTGGAATTACATCAATGCTATTCTATTTAACATGTGGTTTTACATTCCTGTGTCTTCTAATCTATGCCCCACAGGTAAAGACTTTATCAGAAGAGGCCACCAATCGGAAGGCCCTTATTGAGTCTCTAAAGAGGAGGCTAAATGTGGCCAACATGGAGAGGAGCCAGTTCGAGACCTCCTGTACAAACCTGAAGGAGGACATGGGGAAGAAGGTGAAATGCAGACTTTTTTACCCAGGGTGCTTTGTAATGAAATATATTATTACTAATATGTATATCAGTGTACAGGATTGCTACCATACATTAGAAATAAATAGATCTGTTTATATATATGTTTGTGCATATTCAGATTTTATGATTAAAATATCCTGATGAATCCACACTACGGTGAACCAAAGACACTGAAAAATCATACATCACAGAAGACTTTCGTTACCATAAATGTACCTGAATGATTCTAATTTTTGTTTCCTATATAGGAGCAGCGCATCCATGTCTTACAGAGCCGTGTAGGGGCCAGTGAGCAAGCTTTAGCTGTACTGGAACAAACTGCTACTGAACAAATGGAAGGGTTGACCCAGCAGAGCACCCATGCCTTGGACAGAGTTCAGAAGCAGTTAGGTCTGGCGCACTCACAGCTGGAGCAGCTTCATGCCTTTATCAAGGTGCATTATTCAAAGAGCAATGCAAGGGATCATCATCTATTCATTGTAAAAGCACTGTGTACCAAATGAGCTTTTGGTATATCGCTTATGGAATGTGACCTGCAGCCTTAACTCTATATGACACATTCTCTGAGGACTGAAGCTCTTTTTCAACATTTAGCCAGAAAGTTGTGGAAGTATTTATGTGCCCCACCTGTCCATATTTTAATTTTCCCTAGAGGGAGACAGTCTCAGGGATCGACAGACAGCAGACTTTGAAATGCGTAAATGGGTACTAGGAGGCAGGAGGTCCTGCAGCACCTGTGGACAGAGTAAAAAAAAAAATCTAGGTTTTGTTTTTTGGAGGGTTTTGGTTATTGAGGTAGTAAAAGCTCTGCACTGTGTTCTGTGTCATGCTGGAAACTGCAAAGTATTGCTGGTCTTAGTTGACACATCACTTCAATGTTTCATGAAGGTCAGAGTGCAAGGGATTTCTTGTGTGTCATACTGGAAACAACCATAAAACAGCAACGAGAGCTGAGTCTGTAATTCAAGGAGTGGAGAGGTACTCACTGTCCAATGACCTCAGGGTTGCATCTTTGTTTTTTGCTGATCATGTAATTCTGTTATGTTTTTGGCCAGTTGTTTGTGGTACATTGTTAGAATAAGAGTCAGCATCTCTGTCTCTAAGGTCAGGGTTCAGAGTTTTGTCCCCTTCAGGATGGAACAAAGATGATTCCCCCTAGGGAAGCTTTTCAACATGATGTCATGATGTCGAAGTGAAGTTGAGACAGAAACTCAAATGTAGCAAAGGTGAATTAATGTGATGTCAGCAATAATGCACATATTCATCACATTGTTGCAATGAGGAGGCAGCCCAGCCTCAAGGCAAAGCTCTCAATTCACTTTGCAACAGTCTGCATTTCATTACCAAATATGGGCATGAACTCTTACCAGAATGGTAGCTTTGAATTTATGTATTTATTTATTTGACAGGAAAGCCTAAATCTAGAGTTTGTAAGCTCTAGTATTAATGGCCTCTAAAAGTGAAGTTATAAATTGCAACCAAGATATTATCCCTCCCCTCACCTTCCCCTGTGGAGGCCCAAAAAAGTTAGAATACAAAAGGTCCTTGTTAGAGCCCAGTTCATCTGTTCCTGTTCTTTTTGTTTAAGGAAATATTAACTTTGGTCCAGACACAAACATCCTAGGTGCAACAATGTACTTTAACAATAGAGACCATTTGCCATGTAATGTAAAACAAAGAGAAGGAAAAGAGGACCTTTTTCTGAGCTATTGTAAGCACATGTTGTACACTTACCAAGACTATTACGAACTAATGAAAATATAATCCAGAATAGTTCATTTTCTGCTATTGGATTCCCAGGTTTACACAGTCTTTCAGTATATGGTTGACCATAATACGTTACAGATATAATAACACAATAAAATAAGGTCTTTGGGTCTACAGCCCCAGTTCAAGAATCCCCAGCACTGCTCATCCTAACTGGACTGGAGCAGCTCCGAATAAGTTTGAGAATGTGGCAGAGTAGAATGACATCTGGGTTACATTAGTAAGCCTGCAACCGTCATGACCTGGCCCAAAATAGGGGTCAGAAGTTAGCGCATATGGATAGAATTGTAATTATATGTGTATACATCATTATGCATGTGCATTTATTTTGTAATGTATAAGGTGATGCAAGCCACCACTGTTACTGAGTACTACAGTGCACCCAGAGGGAACCGCTCTATTGTCTTAGTGTAGAGCTAATCCATCACCTTGAGGTGTGTTGGTATCAGCCCGCGTGTGTCTGGCAGACACTGATAAAGACTGTCCATCAACTCAGCTCCGGTGGCACCTGTCTATCAGCGGAGGAAATAGGTTGGCAAAGATGGATCGTGTTTTCACAGTCACATAAATCAAGTAGAAATTATGGACAAAATGCAGTACCAGTTTTCAATTACAGTTACCTTTAAAGCCAAACATATAATAAATTATTGGAGACATATTTGTCCCTTTCACTTGGATTAGATGATAATTGGAGATGGATAGTACATATTTATCTTCTCCACCTAATACCCTTTATTTTCTTCTGAACAGACATGCTGCCTACACACGCATTAAAATGTACAAGCACCAAATGCAAATCTGTATAAAACCTTAAAATAGAAGGTGCATTACGTACGATCACAGACGTATAGACGTGCATCGAAATATCGTTCACACTTGTCTTGCTCCTCTCCTTCATTCCCATAACCCTAGGCTGGTGGGGCCAGTGTGTTGTTGTTGAGGATTCACATCATTGTTTGTCTCCCCCTGGCTCCTGTGATCCCCTATAAGAACACCAAGCCCTTTGATTGGACTGCCTGACGTCCGGAGGAGATTTACTCTTGTCATGTATTGATCAGGACCGGAGGGCTGTGCATGTGTGTGTGTGTGTGGATGCGTCTGTGTGTCTTTATGAGCTTGTGTTTTATTTCTTTTTTTTTGTCTTGTTCTTTGTGCCTGTATGTGTTGTGGGTGTGTGTATTTGTGTGTGGAGATTTTTTATTGTGTGCCAGCAAACCCTTTTGGCCCCTGCACACGCCCCAGGCTGTAAGCACTGCTGTTGAACTGCTAAACAGTGGCCCTGCATGTAGTGACTACTCCAAGTACACACACACACACATGCACGCGCACACACGCACTAGAGGTAGGTCTATTGCCCAGAATATTTTGGCATGTCATCCCCGCTTAAAAGATTGTGTAGTTTGTGTAATGTATTTTCTTTTTATGGAGTATGTATACAATATATGTTATGTTATACATGATATATGCGTTTTCATAACTTCAAAATGCTGCATAGAACTAGAAAATGCACTTCCCTACAGCTACTGTATGTCATCACTTACTTTTAACTGCATCATTTTATTTTAATGTATCTTTTGTGTAAAAGGTAGTAACACTAAACATCATTCTATAGTTTGTGGGTTAGATAGAAAAGAGTAAATAGCCATTGCTTTTTTAGGCATGTTTGAGGTTTTTTTGTGGTCGTCTAAACAACATGAAATTGCAGTATTTACCCCTCCCACAGTGATCCTAATGTTGTTGAATGGCCCTTTGTGACTTCATGTGTGTGAAGAGGTTCAGAGGTAGCTAGTTATTAAAGAGGATATCTTTTAGTTGCTTATTTGATCCCCATCTCCATGCCCTAATCCTCGTCCTGTCTAAATTGGCCCTCTGGCTATAGTGATTGTGCTACCAGGCAGGCAAAAAGCGCTTAACAAACACACACACACACACACACACACACACACACACACACACACACACACACACACACAACACCTTCTGTATATGTATTTGAAAAGCTTGCATGTGTGTGGTTTTGATTATGCGCTTGTGTGCATTCATATTCCCCTTCATTTGTCTCTCCCAACGCTGAGAATGAGTGATAAATTCAGCCCTTAATCTCTTTCTGGATTATTTCACATGCAGGGTTTAGGTCAATTGAATGTAACCGTTGACTGGTGACAGTGAATATCTATTAGGCTATAAAGACAAGAGTAGGCTTTCTGACTGTCAGTTAATGAGCTCTGTATTCCTTTGGGTAAACGCAGCTCTCCGATCACAAAAAAGAGCTGAAGTTGTCCTCTTTTATCAGGACGTGATCAATGGCTATGATTTGTGCTCATCCTCTTTTAATCAGGGCTACTGTACTTACATTACATTAAATGTGCGCTGAAGTAGTCGGCCACCTGTGAAAATGGTTTTGCAGTGCTGGCAAGATTAAATTAATTGAGCCGAATTAAACTGCAGTCACACCTCCCATAGTCAAGAACTCCTGAAGTGACTGTACCATCTGATTTGCAAGACTAAAAATTTTCCTGAACAGTCAATTTTTGTTGGTTATACTCTTAACATCGACCAAGATCCAATCACAATCCTCTCCACCCCTTCGCCTCTTTCGTCCATTTAGCTGTGGTAGAGAATGTTCCTTGAAATGACACTGAAAGGAAAGAAGCCCATCAATGCAAATGTCTGCAAATAACTGTGCAGAAGTTCTAAAATCTATCAGAATATCTTATTTTAACATTGATTCAGTGGTTAATGCGGATCATCGTAACAGAAAAAGGAATTCTATTTAAAATGTCAATACAGCGTCTTGTAAATATGGATTTGTGAGTGACAGTGGTTATTTCTATGTCCCCTCTATAATGCTTGAAAAAGAATCCAGGTGCAGTTTATGTGGCCTTCCATCCTCATCAAATCAGTGCGATAAAAAAAAAGCCAGAAATCACATTTGTAATCAAATTTGCTCTTCTCAGTACATTCATCTAGTTTTGACCTTTATATTTGGTCCTATACGCAATGGTCATATTATATTAATGGTAATGGCAACAACTCCTTATGGCATGGACGCAGGCAGGGAGTCTGCGCGACGACAACACAAACAAACATGAAGATGAGATCAAAGTGATTGGGGTCATTAAAGTTCTGGGGGGAAAAAGCTGGAAGTTCAGTCAAATGTGATGCAGTGTGTCACAGGTATTTTAAGCCATGTCTTAAGACACTTGAAATAACAATTATTTTTGCTTTGTTATGTTAGTGTTGTGGTAGAATTTCTTTGTTTTAATTTAGAATTGTCCAGCATGACTAAATTAAATGCTGAAATAAATCAAAGTTTTGTATTTCTAAGGACCAGCATAGGAAAGGGTGATGAAAGGGGTGCAAGATTGGTAGAAATTTGCACCTTCATCTCCAGGTGTCATTAAATGTGATACACTGATCCTTTAAAGCAACACATGTACATGACTAGCGCTAAAATGTTAAAATCACGCACTCAACTCCTAATCCTTCCAGATCTATTTATAACCTGTTTTCAGTCACAACATGTTTGTATGTTCAACCATGCTCTTTTGTGATGCTAATAGAAAAGTACCGGGTTTGTATCACACTCCTCGCATTGCATGGTCAGTCACGACTTGAACTTGACACTCCTGCGAGTACCACTGTTGGCTTTACACGCTACACCTGCTCCACCTGTGTGAAATGAGCGATGGATTGGAGATGTTTTCAACTGTTCAACATCCTTCATGTGTGATTATCCCTCTATGTGTAATGCGCTTGAGTACTTTCGTTAGTCTCTATGTGTGTACAGTACACGCTGTACTTCTTGCTTGCTTGGTTATATTGAGCACTGTCCAGCAGCAACTTGTACTTTGTTTTCTTTTTTTTTTCATTTTGTTTTGTATACTGCCAGTTCTCCTGTCTCTAGCTTCCCCTCATCTGACCATCTATTCCAAGGTCAGCTTTTCAGGGGGCTTACAAGGGAATGATACAGAAGATTATTGCCTCGATCAATAAGCTCAAAATGAAGCAAAGGGGAGTTTACTTTATTGACTTTCTCGTGTACAGTGGCAGTTTTAACATTTAATTGTCTCTCTGTATTTAGAGCAAACTCCCATTTAGTGCCCGTCAACTGTGCCATCCCAGGCCTTCCTTGTCTCGCTTGCCATTCACTCGGGCACCATTTGAAACAGCCCCTCGTAGCTTAATTATTAACAGTGTTATGCTGCCCTGTTGTACTGTGAGACATTCAGAAAGCAAATAAATAAATGAATGGCTGTATTTTCAGTAGCTCTCTGTCTTACTCTCTCTGATGCATGATTCTCTGTCTGTGGAGATTTTAGGAAAACTTGGGGTGCGTTTGATATCAAAGCTGTGTTCCCTCAGCTTTCAATCGACGGGGCAACAAACCCTCAGGTCCACATTCCTACAAGGGAGCGTGAGGTGAAACCGAAGAGAATCTGAGTGTGTCAAACTCAATATTCCTCCATAATGTACTAGGCCTCTCTGGCGCATGCTTGATCAATTTCATTTATTCATCTGCCAGGCAGAGCTATCCCTCTTGTTTTTCTATATCCATTTCATCATCCTCTTCTTTTTTTTATTCCTTCTTCTCCTCCGCCTCCAGGCCCTGACCAGTGAAATACTTTTAGACGTTCACGAGGTCAAGCAGCAGTTGATGAAGAAGAGGAGGTTGAGGCAGGCCAGCGTTGTGGCGGCAAAAGGCGGCCTCTCGGCCAAGTCTATGATCAAAGCCAAGTCCATAGCTGCCTCCATCCTCAATATGTCAGAGCATGATCTCGCCGACATCATGGACACTGACCAGGTAAGGCCAAGGGACAACATTTTATACAAAAGCAAACTTAAGGATCTTTATCAAGTTTGGATTATGCCCACAGCATTCAACACACCTTTAATAGATTTTTTACACACTACAGTTTCAAAATGTTCACAAGTTTTTCAGGGCGTTTTACTCAGTAATTGCACCGGAGGAATGGGAAAGACATGGTTTTATCAATGTGCTTGGGGCAGATTAGTCAAATGAGACTAAATGAGTGGCAGGGAGCTACAGAATGCTTGGCCTTTTCTCTAGGAGCAGTGAGATTGGCGGTCCGTTTAGGAGGAATGAGGTGATGAGAAACTTAACCTTCCTGTTTTTTGTACATTTCACCTGTAGCTAACAGTATTTAGCCTTGCTGGAAATCTCTGCCTCCGTTCGACCTTCTGCTATTGATGAGTAGATACATGTTGGCAAGTGAGAAAGGGTCAATATGAAGTAATGTTTTTTAAAGGTGAACCACACATCCAGGTGTGCCACTAATAAGTTCCGAAGTTACAGCGTATCATAGAAAGATGTGGCTCCATTGTTAAAGCAGCGTTCTTGCTCAAGACAAGATCAAAAACCTGTCAACTCCCAGCGCTCATGTCAACTTGATATAAGATTTAATAAGACACAAGTCGAATAAGTACAACTTCTTTCTTTCTGGTGTTTCCGTGGAAATGAAAATCCTTTCTATGGGCTGCCATTCGTTGGCAAAAAGTCTTGAGTTTTACAGTCTTTTTTTCCAACTTGGTGGGCCCTATCTCCTCCATAGATCATACCTAGCCATGTCTTCAATTAGCAGCTTCATGTTACAATCATCCTCCCATCCCTGGGGACCCCCCCCGAACCTCCCCCGCCCATCTATCACAAGATGAGAGAACGTGCACCAAGCACTTACTCACACTTGAAACCAATTTTAGCCCTTTGCAGTCCGGCTCCACCCAGGAGATGACAGGGCACAGTTTCTCACTTGACAAAAAGTCCCCTTCATCAGAGCTGAAACACATGAGGGTAAAATCACTTTCCCCTTCGTCCCACTTGTTACTGCCACCGCATTAATAGTGGATAATCCTGGTGTGTTGAATGCCCCGGCGTGGTAGGTAAGATTTTTATTTATTCATTTATTTTTTTTAATTGGGCTGCTGTAGATCATCCGGGACCCAAGGACCCACCGGAGAATTGTAAATGTTGTGTCAGACTGAGGTTGACAACTTCATTGTGCCAATATATTACTTAATGTTAGTTTGAAACCTTAAAATAGATCCTGAAGGAAAATATTCATGTCAAATGCGCAAAATGTTTTGGCTTTTACACTTGTGTGCCAAAAGAAATGTTTTTAACAGCTTTTAACAAGGCAGAGGAAAATGAATATTCCACTAACATTCCAGTTTAGACACAGCCTTGCATACACCACCTTGTCATTTATCGTCTCAAAATATATAAAAATATTTTAAGCTGCTTGTGCCAATTTCTTACACTGCACAAGAATGATATTTTTGTCAGTTTTCCAATGACGGAAGTTTTTTTTTTACTTTTTCCTATATCCAATAACCTGTTGATATCCACGTCTCTTATAATGATAAATAAGAGATGTGTTCAGTCTTTTGGTTGCACAAGATTTCCCCAGCCCTGCAACCTGAGGTCTAGTTGATTTATACGCAACACACAAAAATGATATTATGTTGCAGCAATAACCTCTTTTGAGACACATACATCACATGTACTGTGTACACGCCCAGGAAATCCTCATGAAAATTATGCCATTTCAGTTTCACACGTCTGCGGCACAAATAAGGTTGGGGACCACTGCTGTTGTAGACCACATTGGTCCTGAGATTGGTGGCGCACCGTGCCTGCTGTAACTGTTACTGTCTTGTAATGTATGTAGAAATGACCAAAAAATAGTCATTTTCCCAATAAAGAGTTCATTAGAAAACACATTTTAAAAAATCAATAATCTAGACTATACACTACATATGACTGATATCAAATTTTAAATATTTTCCTAAATTAAACAATGACTATGTTGGTGTGTAAATATACAAGAAACATGAGCACGTGTTGGTCAGGGAGGAGTTGGAGATGAAATAAAATGCACCCAATCTGAATTGAAACAGAATTAATTATCCATGATCTGAAGTCAAACCTCTTTGACACATGTAATATACAGAATTATTTAGAATATTGCTGAGCCAAAATGTCATTTGTTTGACCGGTGATTTTTCTCAGCCCTTCTCCTACATCAGACAGACACACAGAACTCCTTCACGTTCTTCGTATGCATGTGTACATCTTTTGATGTGAGGACATGACATGAGGTTATCAGTTTGTCCCAACTGTCTTCAACAATTCAAACACATAGTAAGTGTATTCAACAAGTGTATTCATTTATTCACTTGGTCTGCGATACAAGTGTGCTGAATGAGCGCTCAGGACTCAAAGGGATGCTTTTACTTTTCAGTTTTACTTTTAAATGAGAACACTTCATTGCCAACGTAGGTACTTTTCTTTAGTTTTGAATATTTTTCTGTCAACAGTATTTGCAGAAATCTTCTACATTGTGGGCAACTGGTGCTTAGTTTATATGAATCAATGTGCTTTTGAATTTCAGTTAGTTTTTATACTGATGGGGAATTTTTGGGAACAGATGGCCCCAATGTAATGACCACCATCATGTACAAAGGCTGAATATTTTCTTTTCTCTTGAGCGTGATCAGCAATATTTGTTGATATTTTCTTTGCCTGGAGGATTTTTCCTGGAGGACTTATATTGAACAAAAAACCTGGCAATTGGTGCTGAAGTCAGGAAAGAAAGAATGAAAGTTCTCTTTTGACTATAATTTTAAATTAAATGTGTTGTGATTGATGAGCCTTTTTTGT
>JAPTHA010000001.1:1388676-1404359 GCA_029814585.1 Gymnapogon annona
TCCCTCTCTCTCCCTCTCTCTCTTTGGCTCAGACCCCGAGGCAGCTTGTTAGTGGGGAACTAAATATTGATTTGGCGGGCCTGTCGATGCCGGGAGAATGAGCTAGTGTCCACTAGAGACCTCGGCACCGGCAGCTTGCTATCGACGTTTTCCGTGGGCAGAACAGGGGTGGTGGTGGGGTGGGGGATGGTGGTGGGGTGCTGGAGTTTGTGTGGGGAGTGGAGGAGGAGAAGAGTAGAGTATGACAAGACTGAGACTTGCCCCCAGGTCCCTACGGGGACCACTGGGACCTCCACGGTCATCCCCCTTCACTTGGAACAGACTTTTTCTATCCCCTTTCAAGTCCATCGTGGTCAGTTTTTTTCCCCTTATTTATTTATTTCTTTATTTTTGTCTTAATTTTTTTTCTCTCCCTCTTGCGGCTTCCTCTTTATGTCTGTCTTTTAAAGCGTGTGGTTGTTTCATGGGCACACTCCTCTATACTGTGTCACTCTCTGTTTTTTTTGTTTTTTTTTTCTTAGAGGCAGTTGTGACATCTGACATGGAAAGGCCTAATAAAGAGAATATTTTTAGTGGTTATTGGAGTTCTTTTTAAAGCAGCACTTCCTCGGTGAGCGTAAGGGAACAGAGTCTCTCCTCTCTGTGATAGCTTATGAAAGGCTCACCAAGCAGAACATCTGAGAAGTGGAATGGCCCAGCCTGTCACCCTGCCTGTGACACTAATAATACACTCCCCTAATAGTTATATGATCTTACCCTGCTGCACACAGTCCTCGAATAAAAAGACATAGAGACAGAAATAGACACACTGGAAGAAAAGATGAGAGAGAGATCCGTGTCCTTAACTGGCTAGCTGTCACCGAAAGAGGATGAGGATGTGTCCAGATTCTGTGCGTATGTATGTGTGTGTGTGTGTGTGTGTGTGTGTGTGTGTGTGTATGTGTGTGTGTGAGTGGATGTGTCCATATTTGTGTGTATGTGTGCCCTCTCACGACAGCCTCATCTTGTCACTGTCAGTGCTTAATGGAGCTGCCAGTGGGACAGCACTTTATTATCTCAGTGGCCCTGTCAATACCAAACCCATCACTCACTCGTGTTGCTCTAAGTGTGTGTGCGCACATACGTGAACGGCGGTACGGGACAAACACGGCATGTGTATCCGTGTCTTTGTGTGTGGGCAGTTGTTTGCTGTCACTATCATAACAATAGGCTGCCACAACATAACAAGACTCAAAGCCATCCACACACAATATGTGACACACTGTTGTAGACACAGAGGTGTGTATCAAGAGGCAATGAACAGCCATGCTTTGACATAGAAAAAATGTGCAAGTGTCTTAAAATGTGATATCAGTGACAGCTGCGTTCAAAATATGGTAACTCATCTACAACTACAAAACAATTTGTGTTTTCCGCAAATCATTATGGTGTTATTTGTTCTAGATCATAATTTACGTTACCATTAATGCAACTTTAATATTATAGAGACCTCTGCCACATTGGCTTTGACTAGCAGGTGTGTTTGACTGTCCATTCACTTGCCCACTTCAGAGGTTGTGTTTGTTGAATAAAAATATGTAGTTCATTTCTTACAGAGAATGCCCGTTTGTTGGTTGTTTTTGTTACCAGTTTGTTGGAGTGTTTTATAAAGTTTCCCAGTACTGACAGCTGCAGAAAAGTAAAGAACCAGAAACAGACGGTGTCTTATTGGGGTTTTCTTCTCTTAGTTTGAATCGGACTTAATGCTCTATATAGATAAATGACCTGCCACTGTGGAGAAGACACTTTTCCAGCCTTTCCTGTCCTGCAGTGGAGTAGAAAATCCGATAAACAATCATTAATAACAGCTGTCAATCACGTGTTTGCCCAGCTTCCTCTCTGTAAAGTGCTTGTGATTTGTCAAAGTCTTTGTCATGGGGTTTAGACTCTAGAGCTGAAAAATATCCTCAGAGGTTAATAGAGTTCTTATTTTCATCTGGTGGAATTTTTGCTCAGCAACACCAAAAACATTAAGTATGCCTTAAACTGCACCCTTCACTGTTTGGCCTGTCACTTAGTTTGATGATCAGTGTCTTGGTACGTTATCCAAAGTTGACTATTACTGTTAACATTACACAAGCAGCTGAAAAGATTTGATGTCATCCAAGGTAACAGTTTTAGCTAGTGGTGTGTTCGGTTTCCAAACATTAGTTCACCAACCAAAATCACAGCCACTACATCCATTTGCGTTTATGGTCTGTGCTGTGGACGTACTGACTTAGTGCTCCCTTCCTGCCAAAGAAGTGGCATAGATTTCTTGAGCCCCCCCCCCCCCTCCAAAACCATCAAAGCTGCCCCATATGTCCACTCAAAACCAAATGAAACATTGCATTCATTTCCTTGTCTCTCACCTCCACTGGTGAGTTAATGAAATCAAACCCTATGCTTCTCAGTAGAGAGCCACCATAAGCAGCGCTCCATAGCCAGGATCCAGGGACAGTGCTATCTAATAATCATGAGCAGGCCAGGGGGTGTACTGTATGGCTCCTTCGCAACCCACCATGAATAAGGCCAGCAGTGAAGATGGAGTGTCCATGTGGGCCACGGGGTCCAGGCACCGGCCCGGGGAAGCATTGATTTAATTGCCTTTGGTTTATTTGTGGAGTCCTAATTATTGACTGGAGGTAGAATTTAATGGGCCAAGTCTTTATGAAGACAGGGAAATGACTGGCTTCTGCTGCTGGCCAATAATGAACTGAAGGGGCATGTGGATGGGAGCGTACGCACATGCACACAAGTGCACGCTATCCCTCCAGATCATTTTTCAGACTCATTTTATTCACATACACACACATCTTGAGCCTCATGACAGCATAATAACATTTAAAAAGTCATTGACTGTGTTGATTTCTTTATGAGAGGACAGTGGTTTGGTTTACTGGTATGGGGTAGCGCTGAGGGCCTGCTAATATTTACCTCCCAATCACACCCCAGGGAGACGTACAAGCATCACTTCTTATCAGCCTCCAAACTATAACAAGCAGGTGAACGTTACATAAAGACAGTAGTAGAGACAGGCCAGACCAATCTGGACTAGATTTGTTGTTGACTGGGGTTATGTATGGTCCACAGCGCTGAAATAATTCCTGTCATTTGAAACCTTCATTGAACTTTAAGGGTGTTTTTCTATAGGTCATTGCTGTAAAGGTAAATGCCGTCATTTATCTCCATCTGTCTAAGAAACGGACTTTATTCATGTATCTTCTTGTCGAGGCTTCTGGACCCATCGGCTCTTCCACAGGGGATTATGTCATTAACATACAGAATTGCACATATTAAAAAGCTCCACAGTGCTGAGAAAGTTTTTGCGTCTGTTAGTGCCATCAGGGTGAAGCATACTATGCGGTACCGTGTTGTGTGGCTCATTATGCCTTTGTAATGACAAGGAACAGTCCTACACTTCTCTCTGAAGGAAAGTGACTCTAATTAAGCCTCATTTAATGATTGAGCTAATTAAATCAGCCTATCTTTTTTTGTCTCTCCAAGTGTGTTTGTATGTGTGCGGAGGGGACTTGCGTTGGGCCTTTGTACTGTAAATACACTGTGTCACCATAGCGGGGACTTGGGTGTGTGTGTAAGTGGGGGGGGGGGGGGATGGGTCCTCCCTAGAGGGCACTGGTGTTCAAGTCATCATTAATTTGAGAGCAGACTGCCACTTGGTTTGCTCCTGTCGTGCATTTCACATAAATAGAAACAACAGCCCATAGTGCGTCGGTGCTGTAATATATCCATTAAGCCTTTGTGTTATTTGGTGATTACTTAACCAGGGCATCTGTGGCGTACTTCAGGATGGTGGAGTGATACGAAGAGGTCAGTTGAAAACTCTTATCATTATTCTTGAGCTATGATGCTATTCTGGACATGTCAGGGTGATTGTACCCAGGGGGAGGGTGTTGGAGGGGCAGTGGAAGCCTCAAACTCCCTGTTGAATCTATCAGGGAGAGAGAGAAAGGATGTTGAAAGTGGACATTTCTTCACGGCTTTGTAGATTTGTTAATTCACTAAACAAATACGGACAGACAATAAATTTTTACTACCTCCTTGTTCTGTGTGTGACCATTTATTGCAGGCACAGCCACTTTTGGAGTCTGTAATGCTTCTCAGTACATTACCTCGACCAATGAGCCGCGCTGTTAATCACGGATGTGCTCTTGATTGCTGCGTTCTACCTAAAGGTTGCATCCTTTTGTATGGATATCACCTTTCTATATTTATCCCCCAGTCGTGCCTGAATCACCTCATTTTTACACCTAATGAGTAGGAACCTGAAACAAAGACCCGGTGCTTTCCTGTGTTTAATCTAGGGTGTATTTAGGTCAGATCCCTAACAAATGCATGTTGCGCTCTGAAATGATGTTTCCAAACAACGTATCAAGAAAAGGAGAAATTTTTAATTACAGTATTTGTGGCCCCCAGTGTCCAATTCCCTTTCATATCAGTCCCTAGTGGCCTAAAGGGGAGAAAAGAGAGGGATCTGCTCCACTGCAGGGGAAGGTAATTATAAAGGAGAGGGAGAGAATAGGCTTGTCGGTGATTTTCTTACCTGAGCCCCTCTTTGCAATTGTGACATATTCATTATCGGAGATAATCAAATGCAAGACTTTTTAGTGTGGTGCCTTTGTGCTCAGGCCTTTTTTTTTTAATCTACTTATCATGTTGTTGTTGTTGTTATTCCCTCGTTTGATAAATTTGATTTTCAAACAAAAGTGAGAAGATCAAAGATCAAAGAGCTGTTTTTTCCCTCTGTGATAAAACTACTGTAACTATTTCTCCCTTACCTTGAGTAGTGGCCTAGATTGGAGACTTCTCACCAGCCAGGGACAGAGATTTAAAACCTCAAATCTTTCTTTCCTGTGAAACTGTCGCGGTGCAGGAAACTTGAACAGTCGTAACAGGAGACAGGCTAGCAAATCTGGATATCTGAGTTTAATAGGACGTGTCAAGGCTTTATAATATAGTCACCGCTCCTGTCATACCAGGCAGATTACAGCTTTCTTCTTGTTACTATAAACTCAATATTTCTATGTAAATTAATGTATTGTAGGCACAGTATGATGTAGTTTTAAGTTGGTATTAGTTAAAAAAAAAAAAAAAAAAAGAATACAAAATTGGTTCATATTGGTTCTTAGGCTTCTTTTTGGTTCTCCACTTTCGCCTACCTACTCATTTAGATATCCAGCAGCCTGAAGCAATCTGTACAGCTACTCACAAATTGGACCCTTGGAAATAATTGTTAGGGAGAGGACCAAAATGCCTGAATGATCGATCTTTTAAGAAGAAAAAAAAAGAAACAAAAGTTGGCGTGTGTAATGCCACTACCAGACAATGGTCACTGGAGTGCTGTAACTTTGAGCTGCTCCTCGCCTCGGGGTGTGCCCCAGGCTGTCGAATAGCAATGTCATTTAATTGGCTCATAAAAACACCTTTTGCTTGCAGCTCCTGTCCTTGTCTCGGCCCATACTTACATGCTACGCACACACTATGTCAGTGTCAGTGGTTTTACTTGTCAGTTCACTTCTGAAACATGTTCATGAAATCATAGCAGGACAAAAGGTCTGCTCTGCAGGGCCTGTTGAATAGTAATGGATGGGAGTTAGCATGGCTTAATGCTACAGTAGCTATTTTAGTGTTGCCAAAGGGGACAGGGCCTCTTGCAAAACAGCGGTGGTGTTGCTTAGCGCTGGTGCTGATGCTGACTAGCTCTGCCAAAGGGGACAGGGGGCCAGCTAAATCAACTGTAGCATAACATTAGTGCCAGTTCCTAACACTGCTTTAAACAACCCAGGGGATCGAGCAGAGCAGCTGCTTACCTTCAACCATCCTGCAGGGGATCTGTCCCCAGCAAGTGAGACAGTGAGATGAAAGGGAACGATAGTCCTGTTGCCCCATTGTGAACATCAGCGTGAGTGCTTGTGTGTCCCTGTGCAAGCTCAGATCACTCTGTTGCTACTGGTAGTCACACCATAGGAAAACAAATCAGAACAAGTTGTTGTTTTTTTTTTTTTTTTTTTCATTTTGGCACAATTGAACCATTTGTTATCATCTCTGGGACTTTAATCATGTATACTGTCTATGTTGTCTATGTACAAGAATTCAATTGTTGTATATCTGTTCTACTCTGTTTTTTCTACTCTTATTCTGCTGTATCTGAAATTTCCCCTTATGGGACTATTGAAGGTCTGTCTGTCTGTCTATCTATCTATCTATCTATCTATCTATATCTTTATTTATTTATTTAATACTGCATTTATATAGCGCTTTTCTACACATTTGTGCCCACCACATTCAACCCAGGGGGTGTGCAACCCACTGGTGTGTTCAGCGTCTTGCTCAGAACGGTCAGAGCCAGGATTCGAACCACCATTGGATGACCCGCTCTTGAGCCACAGCTGCCCTCTATCTATCTATATCTATCTATCTATCCATCTATCTATCTATCTTCCAAGTAAATAGTGGCTTGTATCTATTTAGATTAAGCTTATCTCTGTGTACATCTCAACACTCATCCAGAGCTTTTTTGTTTTTGATTTTAAAGCATATTATGTCTCCTTGTTGATTTTTAAATGTTAAAACCCCCAAACTTCATTCATGAAGGAAAAAAATGATGCTGATTGTGTTTACCTGTAAGTGTTGTTTACCCGTATTCCCACATCAGTTCCTTTAATGATCCCATCTCCCACTTTTTCTGTCCCAAAGAGCCTTGTGCTGTGGCTGTGTCTCTATTTTAGTGGGTTTGTTTGCATAGTTAGTGGCTCTGTGTGCAATTAGCTGATTAGGAAATTGTACGTGCGGCAGTGTGTGCCTATGTGAGTGTGTGAGAGACAGAGAGAGAGAGATCTCCCAGGGGGGTACAGGGAGATGTCTCAGCAGTTACTTCAGTGTAGCGGCTCTCGGAGGAATAGTGCTGTGTGTTTGATGCATCCAACGCTGCTGGAACTCATTCCCAGTGCACACTTGCTTGAGTCTGCGCACACTCACTTCCCGGCTCATGGGCCCTCGTGTTCCCTGCTCCTGTTACCTTTAATGAAGATGAGAGGTGTCGAAGGAGCAGGGGGACTGTGTGTGTGGGTGTGGGTGTGTGTGTGTGTGTGTGTGTGTGCGTGTGCGCGTGTGTGTGTGTGCGCTGTAAAGTGTGGGTTCACTGTCCTTAAAAGATGTGATAGAACTTAGAAAATATGATGAACATTTATTATAGGCACTTAATTTTTCTATCTCATCCAGTGGTTCCAACTGTTCAGATTAATGTCCGTTCAGTTGCTTATATTTTTAGAGTCTGAAGAGCCCAACATGACATTTGAGCTGTTACGACGCGGAAGTGAGTGTTAGAGTCTGACGTCTTAAGTCATGTCATGTGACACAAGACGGCCGATTTCAACCTCATTAACTTACGTATAAGCAAAGCTGCTATTGACAGAGTCCAGGAGACGTTGTAGTCCTTGATTAATCTTATTTCTTTCATTCATTCATCCGTTCATTCACTTGTATATTTGTGGCTTTTTGTCCCGTTTTATTTTTTCAAATTAACAAACCAAATGTGATGTTTTACGCTGATAGTCTTTTTTTTTTATTATTATTATTTTTATGATTCACTATAATCACCCAAAATCCAGACATGGAGGACACCTGTACAGACAGCTTTCCAGAGGCTACAATCAGTCGGATCGTCTACAAACACTGAGCTGATTATTGTGGGGTCGTGACTCATAAAGGTTGAGAACCACGGGGTCTTAGAGAAAATGTTTCCTTCACTTTTTATGTGCATGAAGTGAATATTTATGGGTGATACAGTTGCTTGCTTTTGATCATTCACTTTAATGACTATTAAATCCTTGTGTCAATTTAGAGGAAAATCGTCTTAACAACCCACCCCCCTTTTAATTTTACACCTTTGCATAGTTTCCACGACCACAGCTAAGCACATCAGTTCCCTGAGAGTCGTCTTTGGTAATCCTGTATGATTCTGTGAGCATGTTCCACATCCTTTTACCTTCCCACAGTCCAGTAAAACACACGCGTACTGCAAAGGTCCCTGTTGATGTCCACACTCTTTTAATTATACCTTGAGGCGTGTCTTGAGAATATGATCAACTAAAGCTTATTTTCCAAAGCATAGCATTCCAGTGTTTTCTGTTTCTTTGTACTTAATCTGTTTGCCACTGATTGGGAGCGGAAGCTTAAAAAAAAATGAGGTGCGAAACAACTGCTGCGTAGCCTGTTTTGTGAATTGCTTTGTCAAAACACTTATAACACGGACAAGTCCCTCAAAAGTTTTGCAAGTCCTCAGGCACCATCCGAGGTTCTATTGTTTCCCTCACGAAGCAGCAAATAGGCTCTGTGGAAGCTGCCAGGTGTCAGAAATCTGACTTTTTTTTTTTTTTTTTTAAATAGTGGTGGATTTGTGTGTTTTCCTCATTTTCTCTAACCCTCTTCCACCGCCCCCGCAACCCTTTTTTCTATCCATTCCCTCCCCTGCAGATCCCCTCTGCCGGCCAGCTAATGGAGGCTGTGCGCGTGAAGATGAAGGAGAGGAAAGTGCTGACAGAAGAGCTGGCCGCGCTCGCAACACCAGTCAGCGAAAAATTCTGACTCCCTGGACTGAGGCTGGGAAAACTGTCATCCTCTTCTTTTTCTCCCTCCCTTCTACTCTTCCCTCCTCGGTTCCTACTCGGTGGGAGCTGGGCTGAGCCAAGCTGAGCCGGGGCAGCAGAACCAATATTTGTGAGAAAAACGCTGTCGACTCACTCTGGGCCACTGGCTCAACGCAGCAGCCCGGCCTTTGTAAATGAGCCCTCGACATCTGTGTTAGCGCTCAGTACACTACGTCTATCAGACAGGGCCCTTTAGCGCCAAGATAATTTACTGTGCAGCCACCCCACCCCCGCCCATCTTTCTACACAGACCTGGGCTGATAAGACAAATGCTTACACTGATGTTGAAGTTATATGGATCCCCCCCCCTTTTACATCCCTCCCTAATTTATTTGGAATCTCAAGGACCTCAGGGTGCAGGGACTTGACCCAGCACTGCCTAGTCAACACTTTGGGAAAGTCTAGAGTGGTCACTTTCAGGAGTTTTAGATCTGTTTATCAAACTTGTTTTCATTCGTTACAGAATGACAAGGCGTTACATGAGTGAACACAAAGTGATTCCAACCCTTACAAATATTAAAGTACAGGGTTATTTGAAGTGGGACTGGCGACAGATACGCCAAAAAATCTATTGTCGCTGTATTAATTACAGAGGCTCACAGATGGAACAGGCTCATATTAGAGAGAACTTAGAGCACCAAAGTCAATGAATGCCCCTGTGGACCGGGCCAGCAGGAAAAAGACATAATCTTTACCTAAAGATATCCACATTTACAAAAGGATCAGTTTTAATGCCTCCGTATATATAATCTGTGACTGTTAGACACACCTCTCCAACAGGAAACCGAAACCCCAAAGGGTTCTTCAAAGCCACAACAGGACACTGGAGTTGCTGGTCTTTTGCTGCCTTGAATGGTTACTTTGGACGGAATACTAATATGCTAAAACACCAAACAAAATAACCACTTGAGGCATTAATAGACCAATAACTCCCATGAAGTACATGAGAGGTAAAATTACTGTTTTCGTCAAGGGAAGAACTTCAGAGATATACTTCCAGCAATGTGGTACTAAGAAAATATTCTAAATATAGCTTACATTGCAAGCCTTTTTTTTTTTTTTCTCCCAACTAACAGAGCCGGTTTTCAGCTGCTGCCGCCATCCACCGCCATACAATGATAGCCTTTTAATTGTCCAGTCTTCAATCTTTTGCCCATTTAAGTCTCGTAGACTGAGGGCAGGGTAGTGCTCTACATCACAGAGGGAGTGGAACCCTCACCAGAGTCAACGTAGCACATTCCTAAAGCCAAGTATTTCATCAGATATTGGATTTAAAAAAATAATAATAATTCAGACAGACATCACAATCTGAATATTTGATCTAATAACTGGTCCCTGTCAATATTCTTTCGGTCCCTGATAACAGCTTCATCCAACTCAGCTTAATGTAAACTGAACTAAGCCTCTAAATCCCGCTCACATTCACCGATCTAATGCACCGCAGGTATTTATTCATGTCCATAGGAAATGTAAATGCTTTTGATCCGTATTTATCCCTTTAATAATGTTGGACTTGATTTCAGTGTTCTTTAATAAACGTACTTCAACGTTGGTCCTTATTTGGTTTCATTACATCTCTTTCATTTATTTATTACATCTTAATACTGCCGTTTTTTGTTTGTTGCAGTAGTCGGACTGTCAGTTACTCTCCTGTGATTGACAGTCGACTTCTGGCATGGTTTCTATCTGTAACAAGTGACCCCTACTGTTGACATCATTAACAAGGGTCCGCATGTGCATCCACGTACACACAAGGTACATTAAAGGCACCATCCTTGACACATCTGCCTGCTTTTATCTGTTCTTCTTTTTCTTCCTCTCTTATTATTCATTTTGAATATTAAACTCTGATCCCGGTCTCCTCTGTCCTTGAGCTGGCATCTTACACAAGAGACCACACGTTTTTCTTTTCTTTTTTTCAAATTTTTTTTTTTTGGTCCTTTCTTTACCTCAGCCAGCTTTTGTTTTCTTCTCCACTTTCTGCCTTTCTTGTTATTATGTATAATTAACAATGGTGTGAAGAGTCCTCCGTTCAGGAATTAAAAAGAAATAATTCCACTTTTTAATCCCCCTCCCTTCTCAAATATATGCTAATGATGTCGTTTTCCTTTATCTTTTTATAATAAAGGATTAGGCCAGGACTGTCTCTAGCTGCAACTCGGGGACCAATTTAGCTGGGATCCAGGAGAGACGAACCCTGGTGGTTAATTACCATTCATTAACATAGTTTGCATCTTTTCTTCTTCACCAATACCCAAGAGCCAGCTATTGTCAATATTTGTCCCATATAAATTTCTCTAGTTTTTTTTTTCTTTTTTTCCCAGTCACTGTCCTCCAGCGTAATGCCGCTAATGACAAACATTAATAACTCAGAGAAATCCGGTGGCGCAGTGGGTATAGGAGAGCAAAGCATCAGTGCCAGGCAAATTATCTCAGAGCCCCCACCTCTTGTCTTTCCGTCTGATTGTCTCTGTTTCTCTCTCTTCCTCGTAGTGTGTAGTGCATAGTCAACATGTTTGCTCGCAGAGCCCCGCCATCCGGCCTGGGCTGACACACACGTGCTATTTCTGTGACATATTCAAATGCGGGCCCCCTCAGCTGGTACTCCCCGGGGTTTAATTAACCTGGCCTTGCCTCTGACACTCCCACAGTGAAGATGTTAAAATGATCCTGAAAACACCCTTCAAACAATAACCCTCCCTGACAACATACACAAACGTCTTGCGCTGCGTATGATTCATCTCTTTTTCTGTGTGGGAATGGCACGCCATCTCCTTTTTTCTTCCCTTTCACTCTCTTCTCGTCTTCCTTCTTTTCTCGTACAGCTCTCATTAACGGGGCTTCCCTGTGGGAATTACTTTGATCAGTAGTTCCAAATGCAAAGTTTTCCTCCTTCCCCTTTTATTCATTCTAACACAATCAACTTGATGTCATTCTTTTTCCTCTCCTCTTTATCTCTTTGGCTTCTTTTTAAATTGTTTTTTCTTTTCTTTTTCTTCTTCCCTGATACAGATTCCTGCAGGAGGTTACTCCTGGAGGGTTAGAAGAGGTCTGGGTCAAGAGTTGACTCTGGGGTCGATCGATGACTTGTGTATGTGTGCGTGTCCCTAAGGCTTCTCTGTTGTACTTTTAAGTTGCTTCTGTCGGCTGAGAGTGTGTGCCACTCGGGTGAGAAGAGCGGCGAGCTCTCAGTTGCAATGAAAGAGACAAAGCAGAAACAAGAGAGTTTGTGCAGCTTCCAACTTATGCACAATTAGTCCTTGCAGATCGCATCAGCCAGCTGTGGAGTGAACAGGAAACACTCTGATGATTTCCCTAACTACACTGACACAGTTTCACACCCTGGCAACTGCTGCCAATACACTAGTCTGCTTTGATTTCACACACACACACAGACACTTGGCACTGGCTTAAATAACAAGGTACCTGTGACAAACAGCCAAATGTATAATGTAACATGTTTACAGATTTCACTGTGTTGCTCCTTCATTTTTTTTTAATCCTCCAGAGACAAACGTCAGTATCAGAAGGTAGCTGCTGTTTACAGTGAGTGTTACAGAGAGCCTCCTGTTGTGGAATTTGGACTTGGAAAAAAAAATATTGGGCAGACTGATGGCTTTTGTAATGCATATTGTTATTTTTCATTAGATGACCAGATGCCACCTTTAAAAAAAAAATGGAATCAGTCTCTCCAGGAGCACATATGCTATGTATACAACCTCATTGATCTTCACTTGAACAAGTCCCTTATCCTCCTCTACAGCGCTCCAGACATGAAACAGCAGCAGATTATGGGTGGATGCGGCCCTCCGTGGGAAGCGAGGGAGCAGATAAAAAGGCCAGCCACTCGGGGGACTAAAGCTGTGTTTTGATGCTGTGTGATAAAGCAGCAAAGGCATAGGGCGAGGGGAAAGGGAAAGTTAAAGGAGGCTTCTCCATACTGTGGACGTACACGTCCTATACCTTTTTTTTTGTTTGTTTTTGGATTTCTGCGACTGCCTTTCTATTGTCCATTGTAACCAGGCTCATCCTGCACTTTTATTGTTCTTTGACACTCACACTTTCTCCATCCCCACGGACTGTCCTAAGCCTTGCTCATGGCAGCTGTCTCTCTAAAGCCATGGCCTGAGCTCCTGGGGAGAAAAAAGAAAAAAAAAAAAGGAGAAAGGGAGAGCGAGAGAGCGGTTGATCTTTTATCTAATCCGCCTTCTCTTACTGTGGAAGAGCCGAGCTGCAGTCCTCGACATCACCTTGTGGAAAAGCCACTCGGAGATGTGACAACCTGAACCCATCCATGTCCTGTGACTCATCGGAGATGTTGTGTCAAATGGAGTAGAAAATGTGGCTCTTAATATTTACCCCGTCGTTCATACTTGGGTGCACTTACTATGTAGCTTTCATATTGCCCCAGGTCCAAAACAGTTTTTTTTTTTGTGGCTTTTTTGTTTTTTTAGCTCTGCTTGTGTTTGACTTCATTGGGTTCACTTATAGAGCCTCTTTATGTGCATTCAGAATCTAAACACGACCAAGACCGGGTCTCAATAATCATTTGTCCTGACTGTTATGAAACAAGTAGCCATCCTTTGTTTTCTGCTCCAGCATATATAATAATACCTGAGTCTGGGGGTGTAGAGCTCCTCAAAGCACCTCTCCACCTTGACTAACTTTTCCAAGCGCTCATTAGTGGGTTGGCTGAAGTTTGGAGGGTATGAAGGGGGCTGTAAGATTACCCCCTGTAAAGTAGCGCACCTCAGGTAATCATACTAATGAATTCAAGCACCCCCACCCACCCCAAAACCCTGTTCCTTTTCTCCTTCTTCTCCCTTTTACTTTCTCTTTGCCCTTCTTCCACAGTGGATGGGCCGGCGGTAGAAGTGCCAAACAACAAAGAAGTGTTTGTTTGCATAATATTAGCACTGCACGCTCGCACACAGTGGCGGGGGTCTGACTGCAGGACTGACTGGAGGCTTCCCATGAACACAGGTGGGGCAGGGTGAGCATCACTGGGACCAATTAGAGCAGAGCACAGGTACATTAGCATGTTTGAGTGGAGTGGGAAGAGCGAGGCCTTTACCAAACACGCAAGCATATGACCACTGCCCGGTGTGTGTTAGTTGTTTGTCTCGAGTGACGGGATTCACATATGGGTGACAAATGAGCCCCGGTCTGCTGTCACGGCTAACGGTTTAGCCCCGGCTCATGGATTTGAACTGTGCAAAGTGTTTAATTTATGCCAGTGTATAAGATGGACATTTGTTTACTAACTGAAAGTTGTTTTCTTTTGTGGGTTGGAAACCTCAGAAGTAAAAAAAAAAAAAAGGCGGTGTGTTTAGTATTTCAGTTTGAGCGCACGGACGTAACCCTATGTTTTGGTGAACATTGCTGGTTAAACTCATGATGATGCTCAAAATATTGTTCAAGTTAAAGATCCTGTGTCGTTCTTATGTCGTGTGTGCCACACTTTAGGGATGGATTTGTCCAGAAACTTCCACGGGGGGGCAGTATTACCACAGTCCTCACCCACAGTCAGCTGCTCCGTTAAAGGGTGAAGATGATTGGGTTTTAATTGACTCACTGACCATATGGGTCTGGATGTTAAAGGAGGATCATACGGTGGGTTTGCATGTTATAAAGGAGACTAGACAAACGGGGCCGCAGAGAGAGTTTTCGACAGGTGACAAAATGTATCAGTATGGATGGAGCCAAGGCCTCAGTAGAAATACCATTGAATTAACCAATTCATATGAATGCATCATCGACAAAATATATTAAAAGTATGACCATTCAATTGCAATTGATCTGTTTTTCATTTATATCACACCTGCATTAATGTGTGTTATTCACTTTACAGCAATATGATTTAAAACGTATATTCCTTTGAAATGTGTTGTATACTGTTGGTAGTTTAATCCACATCATTCTTTATGACTGTTTCACTGTTGTCCCGTGAGATCAGCGTATCTGTGGTTAACGTTGCCTCTTTTGGGGTGTATGCATTTTTGCTTGAAGTCGTTCTATACCTCTTTATAGGTCTTTGCAGCTGGACAGACAAAGCTGAAGTATCTCAGGGGGACTTTTAGCAAGCCTGTATGAAATGGGAGGATCAGATAGAGACATATGTTCCACTTTACCTTAGAATTTACACTGTTTTCATTGTTGTGCAATATTGCACTGTCCATCTTATTCATTCCTTATTTAAATTGACTGTGTGTGTTGTCACCTTTGCACTGCAGCCACTCGTGGCTTTGGTATTATTCACTTCAGCAGTTTTTACACTTTTGTATTCTCAATATTTATTTTGTTTTCAGTTGCCAATCTATGACATTTCATTGCCAGATTCACATACAATGTGCAGTCTTAAGTCTAAGAATGCAACAAAGATTAAAACCTTTGAACTGTCATCACAAAGACTGCCAACCCCCAATTCCCACTGAGATTAAGAACCTCTCTTAGATTCGATTAGCTATAGCTATACCTTTATTTGTCCCACTCGGGGAAATTTCTGAAATTTCATTTTACAAGATAGGCAGCAGCAAATAGACACAGGATCACATTTAACTATAAATATATATTAAAAAACAATAATTTCTAGGCAGAGTAAGAAAAACACTGGATGTTATGGTGATGGCCTCAAGAATTTTCAGGTTGGACTTGAAAAAAAAATGACTAAGGCGTAGTGTGAACACTTTGTCCCAGTTGTGTATGAGCGAATGAAACAGAAGCAGCTGTCGTTTATACAGAGAGTAAATATCAGAATTTCACTTCACAATTAATGTGCAACTGTAGATTAGATTAGATCCCTTTATTAGTCCCCTACGGGGAAATTTCAAGTTACAGCAGCACATATAAGACAAGACACACACAGAGATATACTGTAAATATGATGAACAATAAGATTAAATCCTGTTAAAATAAATAAATAAATAGAAATAAGAAAAGAAAAGAACAGATTGAGTGCAACAGTAAAGATCAATAAAGAGACATCGTCAGATATAT
>JAPTHA010000001.1:1484649-1496744 GCA_029814585.1 Gymnapogon annona
TGCAAAAGTAGCACAAATTAATCTAGCAGAGCTTAAATTTACTCAAAATGCAGGCACATCAGTAGAGAATGGACCAGGCTGAGTATTGTTGAGGGACATATACACCACTGGTAGATAATAGGGAGAGTAAATCATTTTAGAAATTGCCAACCAAGAAAAAATGAAACTGCTGGCAATTAATTTGGGAAGATTTTGAGCTTCTTGGAAATAAAAACGGAACCCACAATTCACTAAGTGATCTCTAATATACCCCAAATAAAGGAGACGTATGTCATCATATTATTCAACCACAAGGAATGACACCATATTAAAATTGCATCTCAGTGCTCATGGCAGTCTTTTCAGTGGTTTCAACTTCTAGGGTTGAAAGAAACTGCTTACAAATTTCATTTATTCTTCCCAGTTAGTCAGTGATGAAGTGTCCTGATGAAACATCGTGATTCATTCAGATTGATGAACAGGAGGTTGTTTGGGTTTCATGTAAAATCACTATCAGTCTGATGGTCAGCTGCCGTGTGTGTGAGGGTTTCGACATCTGCACAGTACCTGGTACAGTCACCTCAGCTTTTACATCTTCATCCTTTTCAGCCGTTAACGCGACCATGATGCTGTCGACAAAGGAGGAGGAAGGATGGCGACGCTCTGTGTTGTGGACAGGTTGACCTGGATCCTTCTGTTTGTCCTGTTTCTGGAAAGACCAACGCGGAATTCAACTGAATGAAAATGTTTTTTTTCTTGGCTTTTCGAAGAATTTCCATTTTCTTGTGGGTTACCCTTTCGTTTAGACGTGCATGTAGCTCATTAGTTAGTCCTCGCAGTGTGTGATGCAGTAAAGTGATTTCAGTGACAGCCTGAGCCATCTTCTCCCCATGCTCAGACTCAGTCGCGCTGACTTTGGACCTCAAGATTCCCAACTCCTCCTGCAAACTCCTGTTTACTTCTCTGTAAAATAGGTAGAGATGATTTGTTACCAGCAACGCAAAATACACAGACCAGATGTTACATATCATAAAAGGCTTTTAACACTCATGATGTAATTCAGACTTACTGAAGTTGGCCAAGTTCTCCTTTCATGTCCTCACATTGGATGTTCCGTTCCCTCAGTCCCTGCAGATTGACCCTGAGCATACGCTCACTCTCTGCCACCTGCTCTCTCGCTACTTCATTCTCCATCTGTAAGAACTGAAACAGAACGCATGTCATAATATTACTCTGCTCTTCTTATAAGGCTACACAATTGCACATCTGTCTCAATCTTTTTATTGTGTCACACGTGCAGCCCAGTCCAAAGGTTCTAATCTGGCCATAATTTAAAGGGGAGGGGTTTTTTTGGACTAAAACAAAGACACATATCTGGAGTTGTCATTATTTATAATCTTTATTTTATTGTTATTTTAATGGTCCAGTCCATTTGAGTTTAAACTGAGATCAATGACTTTTGAAACACGCTTTAATATATAAACAACTGCTCAACATTTACAAAGTTTGAAGTGGAGCTTGTGGATTCAACAGTAGCCTTTACAGATCCTAGTACATTGTCCACACAAAAATGCCTTATAAAGTTAAACCTGAATTGACAATCAGGAAATTAAGGATTTAAGTAAAAGCATTAAGGTTCTGCGTGATTTTGAAGGGATTGCATCAAATCCATTGAATGCTATCATCTGTGGTTTTAATAGCGTATACAGAAAACTGAAACAACATGAGCAGAGTCTGAGGTACTACTACATTACAAGACACACACTAACCTCATTTATATCCCGCACATCGCCGAGCTCTGTGCACACTTCCTGGAGCTTCAGGATCTGAGCGGTCTGAGACTGAGTCAGGGTCTGCAGGTGGTCCGTCTGCTGTTCACTGTGAGCCAGAGCCTGACTCAGCTCGAATACACGCTGCTGTGACTGGCCCAAAGACGTCTCCAACCTGAAGTCATAGCAAACAGGATGTCAAAAAAAGTCTAATGGAATTCATTTAGAAAGTTAACACAGGATTTTAAGTCCCCTTTTATTGATGTTGATATGTTTTACTTACAGGGTTCCTACGGGTTAAATTCAATAGTTTTAAAGACCAATTAATTTCATGGCCATACTGGCAACACCTAGAATTTAAGAAAACTCATGTCAACCCGTTGGAGAATGACCTTTTTGTTCTCAAAGGAGTTAAAAAAGTTGCACGCCCACACGTGTGTTGGACTGAGTGTTCCATGATCATTTCTGCTCAGGTAGCAAGAATTGGTTCCTATCCAAGAATAAATTGTCGGGTTGAAACAGATGGAACTGAGTCAACTAACATTACATTCTTTGCATCTTTGACACTTCCCAGACACATTTAAAAGGTTTAGGGCAACATCACTTAAAACCTACCATACCTAAACTAATACCATTTAAAGACTGAGGTATTAAATGCAGATTTGTACATTTGAGACTTTTTTAGACTGTGTTAAACCCTGTAGTTACTTACTCATCGGCCCTGTCCTTGGCATGCTGTGTGTCCTTCCATGACTCCTGCAACCTGAAGATGATGACACGTGTTAGTATGTCTGCTCTTTATTTGCTTTTGTGTATGATTGATGTACAGATTGATTGATTAGCAATTCATAGCTCATCTAGGACTAGTACTTTGTTGCTTCGGAAGCAAGGGCCTGTTCCAAGAAAGCGTAGGAGGCCAAAGTGGATGAAATAGTGGCAGACAACTCTGTGACTTTTCTCTCCAGCTGAGCTCGCTCTTCCTCTCCTTCTTTTAGTTTCTGACGCAGCACGCCCATCTCTAGATGCAAACACAGAGTTGTCAAACCATGACTAATCCAATCCGATCGAAAGAAGAAAATGGAATGTAACGCAACATCAACGAGTAAATATTTTGCGTCCTTTCTTACCCGAGGTCAGAATAGTCACTTGCAGATTTAAATCTCCAATTTGTTCTCTGGCTGCTTGAAGGTCCAGGTTAGTCTGATGAAATTCCTCTTCAATCTGTCAGACACGAGTTAATTAAAAAGTCATCTATCAGACTTTGGAATAAAAAAACAAACAAAAACCAAACAATGATCAAATGGCACAGGTCTGACCTGCTGTCTCTCGTCGACTGCTTGATCCAGTGCTGCGATATGCTCATCCCTCTCTCTCAGAGCAGCAGCTGCCTTCTCGTTCAGCATCAGAAGAAGAGGAGCAGTTTTTTGCACAAGCCCCCTGACTGTGCAGAGCTGACAGACAATACACACAGTATTCAACAGTTATTTTCCTACTGCTGAGAAATTTGTACTTATTTCAAAGACTGACCTAGAAATTAAACACACAAACCTCAAATTGAAAATTTAATTTAATTTACATTTTTTTAACCGTTGTTGATTCATTTACAGTACACTGAACCTACATCTTTCATTAATCTTGACTGTTCCTCCGTGGTTTTGGCCAAAAGTTCCGAAGCGGAGTTCAGGGTGTCCGAATATCCTTTATTTAATGCAACCTGCAACAGAAGCAGATATCAAAAACACATCATTTTGAGGGTCAATAAAGCCCTATATGTGTAATGCAGCTGTACAGCAGTGGAGAAAAATGTTTGGACGCCCGTGCATGTGTGATAAACTGCATTAAAAATTACTCTTCAGTCATTGAATTAGGGATGTTTCACTGAGACATGGAAACACAAGCAGGGCCTGGCTTGTTGAAACGATCAAAAATTTTATTTTGTTATTTTTTCTTACTACAGGGTTTATACAAATTTTTCCCGTTCAAATTCAAGAACTTTTAAAGGGTCATTTTGAACTCCAACAGACACCTTAAAAAATACGAAATTATAGGCCCTACATACTCTCATGGTTATTTTTGTCACAATGATGAAAAATTATGTTTCGTAATAGCAATGATGATTTCTTTGGGCTTTTACCCTTCCGGGGTCACCACAGCGAATCCAATTCGAATATTTGATTTGGTAGAGTTTTTATGTCGGATGCCCTTCCTGACACAACCTACTGGACATTCATCCCAGGAATGGAACCCAGGTCCCCTATGCATCAACCCAGTGCCTTACCAACTGAGCCACCCAGCCGGTCATGTTTCATAATAGCAACAACTTTAGAAATTAAAGGAGACCACAAAGTTGCTTTTTGCTATTGTTTGTTTTTGTGTGTGTGTGTGTGTGCTTCAATTAAAATTCAAGCACTTTTCAGACCTTGAAAACACAACACTGAAATTCAAAACCTTTTCAGGGAATTCAAATACCAGTACCCACCCTGATGTTAAAAAATTAATCTGCATTTGAAAACATATATTTCTGCAAATACTTCATAATATTTGAGATGGAGTGAAAGTTCAAGGGTGTCCAAAAACTGTTTTTCCACCACTGTATGTTCCAGCCTCTTCTCTCTACCTGTTTGGGGCAGGCCTGGTGCAGAGCAGATAACAGCTCCTCTTGTGAACCCACACTTCTCTGCAGCTCTGAGAATTCTGCGGCACAGTGGGTCCTCAGCTGGTCCACTGTACTGAAGGCCTGAAAACACAAGAAAATGATTAGTGTGCATGGGTTTGCACCTTACCAAGCAAGTCATCTGAGCATAATTTGATCATTCCTATACAAGTCCAACAGAAGGTGAAGAGCACAGTCACCTTTGATGTTTGCTCAACGACACTCAATATACATTTAATAATTCCTCTTTTACAGTTGTGAATTTTCACCACTGGAAATGCTTCTCTTTTTGCTTTGAACCTTGCAGTGGAACTACTTAGACAAGGATCAGAACAGACAAGAAACTAGGAGCAAACGTAACAACACAGTCACAATCATTTGCAGGCCAGTGTCTGTGCTTACGGCCTCCTTGGCAGTGAAAGCTTCTTCCATCTGCGTTTGCATGTTGTCTCTCTGCTGAAGAGCATCTTTAACCTTCTGCATCATCCTCACGTGAGTCTCCTTGGATTTTGCAAACAGTGACTTCATCTGCCCATACTAACCAAAAGCAGGAAAAATACACAAAAAAAGACACATGTATATTATATATAGATTATGTGTTGACTTTAACACATGGTATGAATTTTGCTTGGTGTATTATTACAAATATTTAGAAGATAAAATGAAAATAAAGACATGTTCACATACATGAGAAACCAGGCTTTGATGGTCATCTCTCACAGTGTCTTCGATTAGCTTCATTTTACAGAGAGCAGCGTCTGTGTTGCTGCTTAAAGAAGTCTGGTAGGACAGATACAGAAAACAAAACATTAAATATCACTTAACCATTACTAAAACAAAGTCTGGTGTTGTGATGAAATCGTGGTGTGAGATATACCTATGAAAGTTGTATTAAATTTTAGTAATTCTTCCACAGGGAAACAGGTTCTGTCTGTTTTTTCTCTTACCGCGGTATTCTTCACATCCTGCATACAGTGAAGGAGGTTTTGTAGAGAGCTTTCATCCATCTCCAAATCATCAATCCTGTTCAGTGCCTCCATGTAAAGATCTCTGTACATTGTGGTCTAAAAACCAACGCATAAAACATATGAAAAGACTCCATTATAGCAACAGCTATTTGATATATTAAAAAAATAAACAATGAACAATGAGAAAAAAGGCTCAAGCAGGTTTCAATTCAATATAATAGTTTTTAAGACCTTTAGCATGTCACACAGAGTATGATTGACATCATCGTATTAAAAAAATGTCAATTCTACCCATATCAATAAACTGTGCTGATGTCCACATATGTCCTCACCTGATTGAGTTCAGTGTGTTCCGTCTGCACCAACTTATCCCTGAGGTCTGAAGGTGCAGGACCTGCAGCGGTCGATCTATGAGCTCTGGCTGCCGCCAACTGCTGCACCAGAACTTCCACCATAATCATGCTAGAGTGTAACCTCTGCTCCAGTTCTTGTCTGGGAAGACATTCTAAGCTTCCTGGAGGAACACTGAGATATATGGGAAACAGTCAGAGGAAGACAAATCACAGCGACCAGTCTCAGTCCAATTCTCATCACGACTAAGTGACAAAAGGGTTAATTTCAGTAACAAATTCTAAGCTGACTTACTTCCACAGCAGAGGGTCAGTCAGAGTGCATTCATCTTCCACAGTGAAATCCCTCTTTCTCTCAAACTGGCCAGATGTATTGACACTGCGGTTGTCCCGTTTCAGCGGTGTTGTGCCCACACAGGCACTGTGTGATTCTGCTCTCGTTGATTGGACCACAGTGGCCACTGGCGGTAGGACGGGAGCAGAGGAAGCGGTGGGGCCCATTTTTCCCGAGGCCAAAAGCAGAAACTCTGCCATTTGTCGAAGCTGTTGCTGCAAGGGACCACCAGGAAAAAAAGGGATGTCCAGGCTCGGCTTGTTGACCTCGGACTGAGGCACTGCACACGATGTCACATCCAAACGATCATTCGGCTCTGTAAGTGGGTCAGGATCTGGCCTGTGACCCACAGCTGTAGAGTTAAACAGAGGTCTAGGCATGGGACTCTCTATGTATTCAGACAATAATCCAGCGGGGTCCAGGTTAACTGGAAACACCGGGGACTTATCCCCTTCAAGAGCATCATCAGTAAACAACGGATCAAGAGCAGGAGCCCCGTGAGCCTTTAGTAAAGCTAGAGAGGCTCTTCTGACAGCTGGACTGAGGAGCCCAAACTGCAGAGCTGATACTACTGAGGGACAGTTTGTGAGTACATTTAAAATATCTGGGAGGGTTTCTGCAGAGCTACAAAGAGCGGGTCCATTACTAGATGACCCAAGGGCACTGTCTCTTGCTTCGGCAGATTCACAAGGTCCACTGCCGGGGTGAACATCTTGGGAACTTCTCTGTACGTGTTGTTGCACTTCAACAGGTGTGAGCATCTCTGCTGAGGAAGACTGATGCAATGAAGGCAGGGTGCTGTCCTCAGGATGTAGGGATTCTTTTCTTGGCGTTTCTTGACAGTTAATAAATTCAATGTTCAGAGACTTTAATGGTGTAGTGACAGCAAGGGGGTCATCATTTTCTGCCACATGAGCAATTTCAATACTATTGTGTTTTTTGCACATGTCCTGGATTTGTTCTGGTGTCGTGACCTGTGATACAGCAGTGTTCTCCCAAGGTTGGTACGCCACACTCTGGTCCTCAGGCAAAGGGGAAATCTCTGACAAATTGCTCCCATGATATTTTTCAATATCATCAATATCAGTAGCAATACTTAAAGAGCTAATTGTGACACCAACTTCGCCGTCAATCTGGCAACCCCTTAGACAGCCGTTCTCCTCTGTCCCATACATCACATCAAGGCTGCCTCTTGTAGGTGATGTAGCACTAATGCAGTACAGGTGATCTAAATGATCATTACTGTTTTGTGGATCTTGGTCACCGGCTAAAAAGCTTGGATTTGCATCACAGATGTCTGATTTATAGTAAGTTGCATTTTGGTCAACTGGCAGAGGAACTGTCATGTCTGTGTCTTTGGTGGCGTCTGCAATTTCAACCTCACCTCCACTACAGTTAAACAATTTGAAAGTGATATCACTCAGTCCAGTAGGAGACTTGTCCTGTGGAGTCTCAGACAAGGTGGTGGAGTTAGCAGTGACTGGAGAAACAATGTTTTCTGCAATGCAGTAGGGATGATCTGCACATTCTTCTTGAGACAAGTGGCTGGTTATGTGGGTTAAAGGACTTAAATCTACACTCTGGTTTGGTTGATGTTCATCTTGCCATGACTCAGGCAGAGGAACGGTCTCATCTTTTACTCTTGAGTCATCTGAAATCTCAACTTCTCCACCATCACAGGCAAAGGACTTCCATGTGACATTGTGTTTTTCCAAGGAGCCATCACGGAAGTCGTTTTTTATATTATTCCAGTCCTCAGATGCCAATGCAGTGTTTGAATTTCCACAATGACGTATGGCATTACCGTCTCCTGTTGAGGTATCTTCCATCCCAGCATTGTAATAGGGATGTTCTACGTGGTCTGTGCATGACGCCACTATCATGCTGTCATAAATCACTGTGTCTCCTGCTTCACAAGTGTTGCTTACAGGCTGATCCATAGGCAATATCATGCTCTCCTCTGCACGCACTGATGATGTGTAAATCTCAACTTCACCACCCTCACAGATGAAGGATTTCAATGTTACATCTCCAAGTTCTGGACCTGCCTCTGTAACAGTGGTATGTTTGGTGGGAGTCTTAAACAGTGACTTTGATGGAGAACGCATGTGTGATTTGGGGTCAGAGAATTGACCCACATCCTGTTGATACAATAGGTAGAGTGGAAAAAAAGGTCAGGTGCATAAAGGAAAAACATGACCTCATGATTAACAAGTGCTACCAAAACCATGGCAGATTTGTTTAACATTTCTTTGCCATTTTAGAAACACAGCGCTATCTCACCTTTGTTTTCAAATCACTATTAAGAAGTGACTTTGATTTTACATTGGACAAAGGAGATGCAAGATGAAGTACTTCGTTCTCCACACTTCTGAAAGGGGTGCGCTCTCCCAGTCTGCTAGACTAATATCAACAGAGATTAAATTAATTGGAAGTGTTTTCTCAACAATAGATCATAACTGTGCACAAGGAAAAACCAAACTCTTACCACCTCATCCCCACTGGACCTGGATTTCCTGGAGGACATCTCTGTTAAGTCCAGGGAAAACCCTGCTGTGCACCTTCAAATCAAGACGAAAAACACATCAAGTCATGTTGTACGATTAGATTGTCAGTCACCAAACCACGCTGAAAATAGCTTCAAATCAGTTTCTAGAATTAATGGGGAATAGCCACGTTAACGTTAACACACCACCCAGCTTAACAGACGCCCACAGTGCATTATTGACATATCAATTGACATTTACAGACTCTTCGGTATATATCAACTCATGAAGGAGTATTATTAGCCTTCTTAAACGTAGCGCCCTGGTTTTCGTTTAACGCAATAATTCGCTACTGTTGAGAATGTAAATAGAGGCGTACATGCTAACAACGTACCAACCGTCACGTCTCAGGATAACGTTTACCGGAGCCGTTGGTTCAAGTTAGCGTAAAATTTAACATCATTCTCATGAAGCAAATTTTTACTTGTATCAGGCAGCAGTCGTGTCGTGTACGTAGACCTTTACCTTCCAAATGACAGGAAACTTTAACCAAGTGTGAATACGTCAGATGAATGCGAATAAACAAATGTGATGCTCTGAAGCTCAACCGCGTCTCATTCGAAACACAAATGTCGGCTCTGCTATTGGTCCATCCCAGTCTTCTTCGGCTGCTCAGTGAACACACAGTACTGGTCGGTAAACACACAGTGCTGCCCCCTACAGGAACTCAGTGTCACTACATCTTCAATGCAAAGCCTGAAAGGTGACAACATGGAATGAATTTGTGAAATGGAAAAATTACACTTAAGATATCCCGGTCCCGGATAAATACAAGGGTTGTCTCAGGAAGGGCAACAGACGTAAAAATTCCTGCCAAAATCAAACATGTGAATTGAATTAGCTGTGGCAACCCCAGAAACGAAAAGCTGAAAGAAAGCCAAGATATTTGCAGAAAACTATAGTTCAGGTTCTGCAAAGATTAGGAAAAATATCATAATGAATAAAACTTTAAAACATTCTTTTGTTTTCATGTGTTTTTTCTGTATTTACACCAAAGCAAAGTATTATTTCATTTAAAAAACTTATAAGCTGAACAAACATAAAGAACCTGAATTGTCTGAAGGGTAATTTTAACAATATTCTACCTGTTACTAAATGTTTGTGTATTTGTAGATCCACTGTCATCTGCAAATTGCAATGTATACAGTATGTGTAAATGATAAACTGAGGTAGTATGTTGCTAAAACAGCACCTGGTTTTCTCAAGAATTTTGAGGTTGTTAATGTTATGCAAGATTATTTGTGCTGTTTTAAAAGACAATTTGTGGACGTGAACATTTTCATCATATAAGGAAAGTTTGGTGCTGACATTATTGATATGTAATTATTATTTATATTTCAGTTATGGCTGAATATGGCCCCTGAACTAAAATTAGTTTGACAACCCCTGATCTAGAGCCTGAAATCAATAAAGCAACCATAGCATTTTTCATAGAAATACAGCACAACACAGAGAGCTTCACATAATAACAATAAAACACACACATAAGGAAGGAACTTGTAGTTGTACAATAACAGTCTTCATAAGAAAGGATGAAAGCTGAGGGAGCACTAGCATAAGTGAGAAACACCAGTGTTTCTCACTTATGTGAAACACCAGAGGTAGGATAAAACTCAAAGAAAAATTTTAAATCAACCAATAAATAAGGTAAAAGAAAATAAATGCAACAAAATAGAATATGCCAGCTATAAAACATAATAACTGCAAATACATAAATGCACAATAACTGTGATACAGAATGCAGATAAAATTAAAAACCACGTGGTAGAAAAAGAAGTGAACAAGACAAGGCATTACGATTTAATTTAGTAAAGACCTTTCTTCAATTTATTTCAAGTCACAGTCTACCACCATGTTATATTTTCATCCGTTATGTTAAACATTGTTTTCTTCGTGCAAATATCAAAATTTGCAGGTAACAAGTTATACTTCTTCTTGTCAAACGACAATTTCGTCATTACACACCACACAGGACTGACTGCAAACCTGATTTCCATTTCTGTTTTCCATTATGTGTAGTTCATGAGTTCTTTCGGCTTTTTCCCACAATGAGACACAGGCAGCTGCATCCTTCTTCCCCAAGGACGCCCACACTGGACGCTCATCCCAGGAATCGAACCCGGGTCCCCCATGTACCAGCCCGGTGCCTTACCAACTGAGCTATCCACCCACATTTTCATCATCACAATAATCCTGTCTTTAATCATAGAAAGACACAAAAAGAACAGTAGTAATATTTGCTTAGCTTTTATTTAATTGTCCAACTGCTTTAAATTGTCTAACTTCTTTAATTGTCCAATCACTTTAAATCCAATCCAGTCCATAAGCTTTGTATATATGTTTAGTTTACTTTTGATACTTTTTATTTTTTTATATATTTGGCTTCTTTTATTCTGATATATTTATTATCCTGTTCACCGTTGCACCGAGAGCCCAGGAGAAATGTAACTTCAATTCTCAGTATGTCCTGTACCTACTGCAGCATTGACAATAAAGTTGAATTGAACCATATGTGAAGATAAAGCTATTTCAAAAAAGCATTTACCAATTCACTGGTTCTGGTTTGTTTATTTACACACACTGAATATGATACTCTCTTTGTCCAAAATATTTACTGTGAGTTGTTTTCACACCAGAGGAATGCGTTGTTGAACAGGTCGGACCTGCAGCACCTCCACAAAGCCATGACCGAACCAGCAGGTGATGTCAGCCGTGTCCAGGGTGAAGAAGAAGAGCCTGTCTCTGCAGCGTGTCCTCCTGTAAACTGACCGGGGGTCTGCGGACAGCACGCCTCTTATAGCAGCAGCAGCTTCCACTGAACTGCGAAGAAACTTGAACCTGGGTCTGTCGTCCTCAGTTTCAGGGGGTCCTGTGTACGCAAGAAAATTTGTTTTTGTCCCCGTCACAGTGAAGGCACCATTGGGTTTTTTTTTTAATCACGTCACCGCAGCTCCCTCTTGTGGACAAATGCACAAACTATTACCATTACTTCTTTTCATAGAGTTGAAATAAAGTATTTCCATGCAGCTGTATTTGTTTGCAATTTTAATGTGCGGATAAAAAAAAGGCAAAAGTTCAAAATTAGGAATAACTCAAAATATTGACAAAAATGGGTGTCCCCCATGTGCTGATTCAATAAGAAGTAAATAACAAATAACTGCTATGACGACAGATTGAGTGAATGATTGAGTGATGGTGTGTGTACACAATAAAGAGACTGAAAGATTCATTGGGTTAGTATCTCAAATAAACATTAATGCATCATTACACAGAAAAACAGCAATAAAATGAACAAACAGCTAAAGAAAAAAACACACTGTGCCAAACCCTCGTATAGTGTAAAACAATCTCATACACCGTAGCAAGGGCTTCTTCTGTTGCATCTGTACTTGTAGAAAAAGGTAGGACGTTTCTCTTCCATCGCAAAAGCTTGGTCAGCAGGAGGACACCTCTGAAGTCTTGGTGAAGACTTCTGGATGTGTTCTGAGCTAAATTG
>JAPTHA010000001.1:1585217-1596877 GCA_029814585.1 Gymnapogon annona
CAGACAGCAAACCATTCAATACCTGAATTGATTCAATTATACTGCTTAGCCCTGTGTGATTAATGTTGCATAAGATCCTCTTAACGCTTACTTGGTGTAGTTTTCCAACGAGTTGTCATTGTAATAAATGCAGATGCCAAGAAGCAGCGCACACAAACCCTGCACCAGCCGTTCATCTTCTCCTAGGTTCTCTGAGATCTGTGCCGTCAGCTGCAGGAGTCGCCGAGTCAAGGATCAGTTTAACACCAGAAGCCTGAAGGCTCCTTGACCCACTTAAATCTGGCAGTTTAATTTGCTTGTATGCTGTGAGGACAAACTCCTACGTTTCTTTATCATAGAATGGACACGCATTTGCACATATAGACGCAGTGAGTACGAGTTAAAACATCCGACTGTAATTACAGTTAAGTCTCGCTGAGGTGCTTTACTTAGCTTACTATTGGCCTCATGGCATAATTGCCCTAGATCATAGCCTATGACATTAAATCAAGCAGGAGTGTTAGGAGAGTAAAGTTATGCAGACATCACAATCAAGCAAAAAATATAACTAGCAATTTCACTGTCAGGGTAACATTGCGTTGAGATACATTAGTGAATGGCCATCATCTTTGACCTGGCTGATGCGAATCTGAAAAGGATACAAAGGGGACGTTTTCCTGATTATGTAGAAAGTGTGTGACTGCGATGGGACAGTTGCTGATCCATGTACACAGCAGCATGAGGAGACCCACCCTGGTCTGGACTTTACTGCCCTGTGGAAGACAACAAGAACAAGTGTCATCAAGAGAATGTAAGATCGTGTAAGATCCTAGCGTGACTTAAGAAAATGACAAAGACAGATTGTAGTCTGTGAAAAGCCACACATTACCTATGAGGCTGTGTATGAATGTAACCAAATGAATCAATTCAATCACAGACGTAGTTTGATTGAGCCCTGATTAGGACAGATGATGTTAATAAGGCAATTAATTAATAATAGCTCTATTGGTCATGTGATCCCACCAACTAAAACATTACAGTCAAATGAGGGGAAAAAGGATCTGGTGCAAAAAAAAAATCTGTGCAACATTTTCTGGCAGCAAAATGTTGCATATAACATCATGATGATCATGGTAAAATAAGAGACATTAGCATTTATGTAGAACACATCATGTACAACCGATAAGTAATTATTGGGGTTAACACAAAGAAAAAACACAAAACCACTCAAGTTATGAGTTACTGTCATTGTTAGGCTGAGCAGAGCATGCAAATGTGTTTTAGGCCTTAAAATCCTCAAAGCACAAAACACCTTTCATCAGTCATCATGGGTTATTAATTGTGTGCAATTTTAATCCTGTGAATTCTTCTTCTCTGAATTTTTTACCAAACATTTATAAATTTTCCTTTTGTAAAGACATGCAAAGCATTTATGTGCTTCTTAAAAAACAAAAGTGTAAAAAAAGGGAAAAAATGATCATGCTTTTCTACGGTAAAATTTTAAGAAACCAGTCAGAGGTTTAAAATCTACAAAAAGATAAAAACAAGCATTATTTTCATTGCCTGCCAGACATCAGCCAACATTACCTGTCTACCTGTCTCAAATGACGGCTATAGACATCAATGGCAGGCAATGAGTTAATCAACCATAACGGAAATAATGGATTATTCTCATAGAGTGAAAATGAAAACCACAACAGATAAGAATAACGACAAAAAATAATGCATAGGTGAGTTGAATCTAAAGTTCACTGCTGTATAAAGCCACAAATAAGCCAGTGCATCAATGCAGAACATGCTGCATGAGGAGCAGACCCGTTTCCTGTGGTCAAAAAAAATTGCCAGAATTGATATAGATGGAAATTTGACTAATGGCATTATGGGTAAAAACTTATCAGCATTCCAACTACAAAAACTCACAAAATCACCTTTTCAGACTTTGTCTCCAAATGTAACGTAATGCGACAATGAAGAAGAAAATAAAAAAGGGAAAATGACCACAAGGAAGGGTTAATTGAATAAACATAAGCCTCAGCAAATACAATTGCAGTGTGCACGTCGTTGTTCATGGGTCAGTAAACCGTTTCAACTGAACTGAAAACAGCCAATCTGCGCTCCTCTTCCTGAACCACACTTTGTGAAAAATTAGTTTAAGAACAGTCACAACCTCAAGCAGGATTTTCTGGCAACTCAAGTATTTTGCCTTTGATGTTTGATTCACTAAACCCCCTGAGAATATCTATCTCTTTCTCTCTTTGGGCAGTTATTTAGTCATAACCACACACCCGTAGGTTTGTTCAACTCTGCAGCAAACTGCCTCATTATTCAGTGGAGGGTGAAACAGTCTGCCCACACATCAGGAAAGACATGGAGCACACAACGCATTTCCAGTCAGACGGGTTCATCAGTCCTTCTAGGCAGTGGAACGTGTTGCGTTCTGACACATTGTGTGGGGTCACGTACAGAGGCAGTGTATGATGTGTATATGTGGAATTTATTTTACATGTTTAATGTTTTAAACTCAGTAAGTCCTCAAACTCACTTCAGTTCAGGGGCCACGTGCACCCAATTTGACCTCAAGTGGGCTAGACTGCTAAAAAAAAAAAAAGTACAATAGTATAAAAAATAACTAAACATTTTTCTTTTTGCTTTAGTACAAAAAAGTATTTACAAACTATCCTTAAACAAAAAATGTGAATGAACTGAACTTCAATGATCAACCTGAGATTTTCCTAAGAAATAAAACTGTTAATGACCTCATATAAGCTTATTATTTACTCATGTACATAACAACTATCAGATCATAGTGGGTCTACAAAGGCATCTGAAACTGAAAAATATAGAATATAGCTTCAACTTTTTTTTGTAATCTTTGTACATTCATCCTGGGACTGGAGGATGGGGGGGTTGAACCCTCAACAGGACCAGTTTTATAGATTTGACACCTGTGCCATGGACTGACAGGGAGCAGCTTTCCTATATGTTGCTCATTTGTTTCCTACTATAGATGGAGTGACTGTGATGAATGGTGGAGTCTGTATCCACTGCTTTGTAACCTGTACTGATATTTGCGATCCTTGCATACAGCGTTCCTGCGCATTTGAATGCTTTTGGACCAGATACATTCAATATACTTAAAACTGTGATCACTTCTGGTAAACAGAATCAACCTAAGCCAACACACACACACCTTATTATTAAGTTAAAAAGTTGTTTTTTTCAAATTTTAAGAAATGTAATTTGCCCCTGCAAAGCCACAGGCTGACGCTACACCTATAATGCTAATACAGGATGCCACAGCTGACACCAACTTCCCTCAGGAAAGACGACTGTTGAACCTCAAGACAGAAATGCAGTTGCTCCAAGGAAACCATTGAGACTGGTGAAGTATGATGGTAAAAATGATCTATTTGAGTGTGACACAATCAGCAGAACAAATAGAATGATCTTTTTATGTATAAAGTTTATAATAGTTTATTGAGAAAATAAATCACTGCCTAACTAAAATCAGGAGAAACGTAAAGGCCCAACAGTCCCTGCAGCACACACTCATGGACAGACAGATGAGAGAACTGGCAACACAGCAAACACTCCAGACACAGAGCAGGTGTTAGGGTCATATCAGCAAATCTAAAATCCCTTAAAAACAGCTGAGACGTGCCTTGTTTCTGACCCTCTCCTGGGTGCTTACTCATGCGCCTCCCCACATTTGCTACAGCACAAGTAACTAAATCATGGTCGTGGTAGGGAGTGCACCTGTGAAACACCCACATAAGAACTGGATCACGGCAACAGGGTTACGGACAAGGAAGGGGTAGCAAAGGGTTAAAGGGAAGCAAGACCCCCAACGTGTGGGCCAATGAAACCCCTACTACAACGGCCAAGCTCACACAACCAGTACAAATGCCACCCAAACACAGACACATTACACTCTTTACTCACCCGCCTGGTGATCTTATCTCCCTGCAAAACCACAATAACGTAACAATGTTCTATTCACGGTTGAGGAAAAACATAGTCCTTTCCACCTTCCCTACACATACACTCCTCAGCAAGTCCTGCTGGTGCTGGCCTACCTGAGACAGGATGTTGGTGCACTGCTGTAGAAGGGACACGGGAGGTTTGCCGAGGCTGGTGGCCAGTTGAACCCGCAGCAGCTGCTCCTTCTGTGTCAGGTTGTCCTGGAGTGCATGTGCCAAAGCTACAGCGGCGCACCAGTTTGACAAAGAGTCAGCTGAAAACAGACCTCCACACAGCAGCTGGCCTGCCGAGATGGAATTAGCTGAAAAATATGGAAAAACGCAAGAGTTTGATAAATTAGGAAAAGCGATGCATGAAAACCACTGATCTTTGAAAGTGAATTTGACAAGTTTGTGTTAAATAAAGTATGACAGTGACTGACTATAGTGGAAACATGAGCTAAGATTATGTGAATTTTAGGGGCATGATACAGGAAGCTACTGAAAGGATGCTATGTCTTGTATGCTTTTATGCTGCTGTTTATCATTTGGTACACAAATAATTGAAATTGTACCTGTACTAGTCATTCTTACAATTTTAATTGTGCTTTGTGTATAAGAGATGTACAAATTCAATACTGTATTGTACAACATTTTTATAAAGTCTCCTGAATTTAGCATAAAAATATTGAATTGGTTAAAATAACTGAGAAGTACTTCATTTGTTCTTTAGGTAGTTTGAGCTGTTAAGCTTTCCTCATCATTAAAATCCTATAGAATTACTTTTGCTCTATATTTTGTCATCTAATAAGCTGCAGACAGCAGAGGGAGCACCTGGATGACGATGCCAAATGAATAATTTCATTAGAATTGCTTACATGTGTGTAAAGTTGCATCTGTGAATTTTCCTTAATAACCAAGCAAGTACATTCAAATAGCAACAAAAACTGATCTTTTTCACCAAACAGTGCAGTTTGTCATGTATAATCATGTGCTATGACCCACATTATAATATTTGTAATTTTGTATAGTAAAAAACTGCTATAATGTACCGGTAAGCGTTTTCGAAACTAAGATATTTGATAAAATGCTTGTACAGGTCAATTAATGAACTGATTGTTTAACTTAGTAATTAGTCAGATAGAGTAGATACAGTTTCAAGGCTTGAATCATTCATAATAAATGCACAAATATTCATGTACAAACATTAGACAATGTCATTTAGACAATATAACAACAAAGCTGTCACTAAATTAGTACATGCCTTATCACAAACCCAAACTCACTCATATTAATTTGTACAGACCATTGGAAATAACATATCACCTCATAAAATAATATTGGTTAGTGGAAAAGGAAGTTCATAATCCCACTGTAGGGACCAAAAAACATCTGACTGAATGTAAATTCAGACAAGAGCATTGAAGGCGTTCTTTGGTCATGACAACAAAATGTTCCAGAAAGAAAAAGATCCAGGGTCTTTGATGAGGAGGAGGAGGAGGAAGATGATAAAACTGGGACAATAAAGGTGGAACAAAAACCATGGGGATGTCTGCTCAGTGTAACTCACCATCAATAGTTGATGGCAGCAGTGTCGCCACGATCTCTCCCTGTCCTTTCTCGTTTTTATAAAGGAAACACTGGAAACAGTAGAGGACTGCACAACGGAGCACAAATGGCTGTCTCTCATTTACCATGGACATGAGCAGCACAACGATGGCAGGTCTAAGGGCAGGATGTGGACAGAAGAGAAATTTCGGTCAGTTGAACAGGTTAAATGTTTGGGTTCAATGGAATGCAAACACACCAACAATAAGCCTCACCTTGGTGGGTTTGATGGAGCATTGACAGAGGCAAAGTAGTCCTGGTTGACCTGGGAGCCTCTGATAACCTCTGAAACTGTGTTTATAGTCTGTAAGAAAGCATTGAGAAAACAAGTTGAACAGTGTTTGGCTCAAGGTTTCCAACTCATCTTATTTCCATTCCAAATCTATTTGTCATCACCTCTGTAAGGATGTCAGCTGGTACTCCGGTGGCCATGAGGATGGTACACAGCTGCTGCAGGAGGCCACACTGGTACATGGACTTCTGGCAGCTGGCAGTAGCTCCAGGAGAGTTCACTGGAGACACCATGACTCTAACCAACTGGGAAAAGTGACAAAGCATGTTTGCATTTGTGCATTGTTGCAGCAAAATCGCACCTTGTTTTCAAGCTCAGTGAACCCACAATTAGGTTAAAGTAGCTGTTATAGTATGCACCAGAGACCTACCTGCAGCATTAGGTGGAGGTTTGTGACTTTTTGTGCAGACCAACCGGAGTTATCATCACCAACTTCAAACCAAGGCTTCATTCTCTGGATGTAGGAGCCCTCCTTGAAGAAGTTCTGGTTGGAACTGTTATTTTTAAGAAGGTTGAGAAGCAGTAACAGACAGTCCTCCACCACAATACCTTCAAACAACAAACAAGACGTATGCCAGGGTAAGTTTTACAACCAAAACATTTACACAAAATGTTTACAATACAAATGCAAGAGACAGTATGCATTTAAGATTGAAAACCTCACAATTTTTTTTTTACCTCCATCACTGCTGCCCTCTTCCGTGATGATATCTAGGAGACGCTCAAATGCACTTTCAAATGCCACAATTTTCTGAATGGCAGCATTGCCTTTGGTCAGTTGCTGAAGCAAAAGCAAGCCCTGTTGGGAGAAGAAAACTGGTGAGGATATAAAATATCTGTAAGAGATGTGAGAATATAGTGTTGGTAACATAATTTTACTACCTATAGGTTTATGTTGAGAGTAAAATGGACAAAGCCATTTAATTAATTCTGGAAAAAAAATGGTGATTTCTTTCCTAATATTATAACTTAAGGTTTCAGAAATCCATCCTTCATGGGATGTTTGTTCCTGATTTTCAATTTCAGTTTGTGTGTGTCCAGGCCTGCTCTCCATCTGTCTTTCACATTGTTCCTAGTTGATTTACAACAGTTCTGGCACAAAAGTGCAACGATCTTTGCTTTGAGACCATCTATTTTCTTTGTAATAGCACTCCAGAAATATTATTATATTATTGCAGGTCTGGAAAGTTGAAGTGGTCTCTTCACTTCCTCACAGGTGTATATTTAACACCGTAGCAGACGTAGTTGAAAGTGGCAGCTTAATCACAAAGAAGAAGTACTCACGTCGTTTCGAATCACTTCCCTCGAGTCTGCCAACAAATCCATCAGTCTAGAAACTCCTGTAATTTAAAACAAAAGAGCAACGCGTTATTTCCATAGTTCCTAGTTTGCATACCTAAAAAAATATTCAAAAGAAGAAATGATTCCTTTCCAATATAACCATCAGTCATACAGACATCTCACATGATGGAGACAAAATAATCTTGATTTGAAGTATGACCCGAGTGACTAGAAATAATGGTGTAGCTGCTGAAAAAGACAAAACTGACCCATGGGGCTAACCAGAATGACACCCTGGACCTGAGGACCCTGGTTCTTCAGGAGAGCAGTCAACAGCTTCACTCCAGGCCAACGTACATGGAAATCAAACTCCTAAAATTGACATAAGTGACAGATGTGTGAAAAAAAAATCAATCATTCAAGTCAATATAAGAGATCTCTCTTTTGGCAGCTTCAGTAGTAATACCTCTAAGAGAGTGAGAAGAAGGGTCACATGCTCAGGATCTTCAATGAACTTATCAGTAAACTGGGCACCCAGGTCGTCTGCCTGCTTCTGGGCGTTCTCATCTGTGAGAGGAGATTTAATGCCACAATTAGAGACTTCTGACAGGAATGCTAAGATCAATAGGAAGCCAGCTGGACTGTTCATAGCAATCAGCCTGAGTTGACATAATACTTTGTGGATCTGGAGCTTCTTCAATTGTTGTTAGCGGTGGGGACCATTTGTTTTAAAACACTGATCGAACGATGAACAGGTGAGTAACATGCTCAGGGTGATACTTGTGAACATGCCTTCTGGGAAATAAAATGCTACACAAAGGCGATGTACTGATGGGGATGGTGGGAGGGGGGGTGACTACAGCTTAAAGGGTTACAAAAACTCAACTCTATGGAGAGTACGGTGAAACATGTTAGACAGGGAGGATCTTTACTGTCATAGACTGGTTAAAAACACCACACTGATAAAAAGGCACCCTTGCAGACCTACCAACCAGACCAAATACACCAGACAACAAACACCGTAAAATATATAACAATGCAGACTGCTTCAGATTTATATGCCCACAATTTGATATGTTCACTTCTGATCCATAAAATAATGTATATTATGAGAAAAGTCAGCAGAATCCAAATAGCAACCCTCCAGCCAACTCTACAAAAGTGGCAGCTGGGAAGGAGTCATTAATGGGCCATGGTTGCCCACTAATGCCCCCCTTCCCACCATGATGCTGACATGAAGTCCATCATTTAGGATTAATCCACTTCATGAAATCGTGTTTAAATCAGTAGTAGATCAACATCTTTGACAGCTCCTGTGCTCATTTTTGTTCATTTCGAAACTAGTATTAAACCATCAAAGTATTGCTGATTTTGTTGGTTTATAGAGCACTTCAGAGCTTCATCTACTTGTGAGAAAAGTACGATGGAAATGTAAAACAGCGCAAATTTTCTATACATAGCAGTTGAAGTGATATTGACTTATCAAGTGGTATGAAAAAAAAAACCCCTTCAGATTTTGCATAGGTGTCTGCAACACGACCACAAAGTACTCCTATCACACATCGACCCCTAATCACTCTCTCAGCCTCTATGATTTTTAGACCCTTTTCTGAATCATATAGCAAGTGGAGTTTAAGTGAAAATGAGGGAGCAGTAACACCTCAAAATCATGTCAAGTTAAACTGAAAAAAATCTGTATGGTCACATACTGCTACAGTTCTTTATAATCAGAGTGATTCTCCACTAAAAAGTCACAATAACCATGACTGTGTGACTTCAACACAAAATTAGAGAATTCAGAAATGAGCGACAAAATGTAAGGAAAACAACAGAGCATTTGTATTAAAACACAGCATTGTGGGTCTGTAACAGTATTAGTAAGTCATTGTCATTATCACCCCAACACCTTTCAAACCTAGCTCATTTTAGTGAAGTTAGTCACCCAGCAGTACCACAACTACAGCGCAGACAGCTTGATTTCAGTACTGACCAGGCGTGGATACATTCTTATGATTCCCTGTGACAGGGATAGAGGTTACTGCGTCTGCAAGAGCAGGGAAAGACCGAGTTTAAAGAATAACCTAAAACCTAGCATTCATTCAAACCACTCTGAAGATGCGGAATCAGCAGTTGATTCTCATCAAGTCAAGCCATCACAACAAACAAAACAAAGCCCTCTCTTTCATTGCCTCTTGACAACACTGGCGGTGAAGTAGTGTGTAAATAGGGTTATTAATGTCCCCCTTTTCCTCAGAGCAGAGCTGGTGGTTAGAGCATCATGCACAGTCAAAGAGTTTTACCTTCTGATTCATCTGTAGGGTTAAAAACATGGAAGAGAAGAGAGAGACGACAAACTTAACATGAAGCATACATGACCAGTATGTAAAAGAGGGAGGAATGTAAATTAACTGATGTCATGAATTGAGCTTGTTTGCACATGCAAACCGAACAAGACCTTTAAGAGTGACCATACAAATTAAAAGACGCTCTATTGTAGTGATGGTTTTCTATGAATTTCATGAAATTTTAATAGAATTGTGAAGAGGGTGTATTACCTTGTTCTTCCTCCTCATCATTGCATATTATGTTGTACAATGTGTCCAAAGCATAGCCGAGGATTTCTGAGTCAGATCTGTTTCATTTGAAATGAGAAGCAGGATATTAAATCAAATGTACACAAATTATGTTAAATAAAATATTAAAATGACAAATGTTAAACTTTTTCACCTCTATTACAACCACAAAAGAATATCTCAGAAAGACTTTTATAACAAATACTAAACCACACACAAATGACTAACCTGTCAGTTTGTAGTATATTAATCAAGTGATCCATTGCCTGTGTGCCAACCTCCATGCGATATTTCTACAAAAAGAAAGGAAACACTCATGAGGTGAAAAAATAAGGCAGCACAATTAAATCAGACCCTTCCAGTTTTACGTGGACACTAGTCACGTGGGTGAGGGAGCTGTCCTCATACAGACTGATGTCTTCTGAGTTGACAGGTCAGTTAGTTTCTTTCCGAAGAAGTTTAATTCTTATCAACTTAACTACTCCACCATAGAAAAGGAGGCACTAGCTCTGATCATGGCTCCGAAGCACTTTGACGTCTACATGGGACACCATTAGTCATCTATACTGATCATAACCCGTTAACGTTTTTGAATTCCCTGCAGTGTCCAAACCAAAGGCACGGTGGTCACTGTTCCTTATGTCCTACACTGTTCCTTATGTCCTACAGTTTGGGCATTTGTTACGTTAAGGGCGGAGATAAAGTGGTGGCCAACGCTCTGTCTTGAGCGTCTTTTCTATTGGCAATTTACATCAGTAATGTACAGTCTTACAATTTTGTTTTATTATAGACTTCCGGGATTCCCGTTGAGACCCCTCTTTTGTGGAGGGGGGTGTGACGGCACCCTAAATTGCCGTGTGTGTCTTTGTTAATTATCTCTTTCAGGTGGTTGAGAGGATCTGCCCGTTGGGTTGATTCGGAGGACCTGGATCCAATGCTCCCAGCCTACAAGAACCTCCTCCTCACCCACCTTAGTTGGAGCTGTTCTCCCAGGTGCAGCAGCTTATTTTTCTATTTGTTTATGTTACATATCACCTCCTTATTGTAAATAAATACACCTTTTGTTAAAATAGCTAACCATGTTTCCTTAATTTTTGTCGTGGCTCTAAGCCAAGCTGTGACAAAGTAAAAACAGCAACAAGTATTAACTTAAGACAACTGTCAGTTCCTTCATTCGTGTTATTATTGGATCTCCAAAAATGTGCTTCTTATAAAAAACTTGAAATCACTTGAAAGTGTCGGACAAATAGTTAGGACCTCCCCTTCTTTTGGAGCCATAAAAAACCAAGGTGGTAGGTATATTTCTTATAAAATACAGGAAGTCTACTCAATTCACTGTGTTTCTGTAGACCCCATGCCTGTTGCTGTGCAACAATGTCTCTCCTAAACCCCTTATTCATGCCTGATAAACTCATTAGTTATGGCTGATGGGGCACTCAGTAACCAACTCTGCCTGAACATAGCTGAGGTCTACGTCAATGGTTTGTTCTTCTATATCAGCCATGTTTGACAAAGAATGCACTATCCACAGACACCGATATTGACTGCATTGATTGTTACCATTCATATGTAACTAACAACAGGAATTTAGTCTAATTCTTTTCTTTAGAAACTACCCATAAAAATTGAGAAATGAAAAAACTTACATAGCATTTATAGAGTTAATACATAGTTAATGTATAGTGTGTGTGAATAACGTTTCACATATATGTAACTAAGGATGCAGGTCATACAATTCATTTTTGTTTAATATGATATGGAATATACAAACTCCCACTTCTTCTGCTTTGTTTTGAATTAGACATGTACTATTTACCTTAGAGAGGGACTTAAGGGCCCGTACAGCATCTCTTCGGTCTTCTAGGAGTGTTGAGGAGGCCACCCGGTCACACAATTTCTGGATCTGTCACAGGAAAAGATGTGCACTTTCTATGCTTGCCTTAATTAAGCAGTGTTAATCTGTGACAA
>JAPTHA010000001.1:1601519-1613535 GCA_029814585.1 Gymnapogon annona
CAAGACAACAAAAGAACATCTCATGTTTTCCGTTCCAGCTGAAACCGAGGTCTTCCCTCCCTACCGAGTGGTAAAAAAAAACAAACAAACAAAACAAAAACAAACAAAAAAAAAAGTCAGTGGACAAGAAGGAGCAATCAGATTAGAATTGCCTCAAGTGGAAATATAAATGAACATAACACAGTGAACAATCAGCATATGAAAATACAAACGCATAAACAACTAGAAAAGTGAGCACAATTATTTGCTAGTCTGTGAGCTGGAGCAATGACCAGCCCTCCCACACAGATCATTACAAAGTTGTTGCCGAGAAAAAACAAAAAAGACAAAAAAAACAAAAAAAACAACACAGAACAGTCTGACAACTTGTGTCCAGGGATTAAATCGAAGTGCTGTGATGATCTGAGAAAACAAAGTTCAGACCGAAACAATTCCTTGTTCCCAAAAAAAAATTGTGTTTCACTGTAAGCATTGTTATGTGGAGCCGTTTAACCATTGACAGGGTCTTTTTTTTTTATATCACTGTCTTTTAATGTACCTTTTTTAGGAGTAGTTCTTCAGATGAACCTCAACCATTTAACAAACAGAACTTGAGGCACCTATTGTCTCTACAAAACCCAGAACAGACACACAAAACAAATGTACAAAATCTCACAGCAGATTTCTTAGGTAGTAAAACAGTATGGAAAATAATGAGATATGCACCTGAAAACAACTTCAACCGTGTGAATACTGATAGTTTTAAATCTGCTCCCAGTAGATAATAGTTCAAAATGAGCTGCTCTATATTAGGAGGCAGCGAGCCTCGAGCCGCAGCGCTTCAGTAAGACTCGAAAAGGTGAAATAGAAGGCACCATCATGCTTTTATCAAGTCAAAAGAAATGAAAAATATACACAGAAAAACAAAGCATATAGTAAACTATGGTTTTTGCTGTACATTTATTCTGTTACTCCACATTTTAAGACAGGGAGGGAGGGAAGAGGGAGGGGGCGGTCGTCCATCCCAGGTTTGCGGTCAAGCTGGTTGGGATAAACATGAAGAAAAAAACAAAAAAACAAAACAAAACTCAGAATCAAGAGAAAACAAGAGCGATCCTCCATCATAACCACCACTCTTCTATTGTTCGACTTTGTTTATCCTTTGTCCCCCCACACATTTGGTGAAAGTCCAGGATTTGAGCTTTTTGTAATTATTTATAAATGAGGAAAAATATAATGTAGATTTGCTTGTTATCTTGTCCATCCAGCAGTAATTGAAGCGTAGTTTTGGGTCAGAAGTGTGAAAAGTACATTGGTCACAGCAGACAGGCTGTGAATGAGGCCTGCCCCAGTAAGTCGTATCGCTTTGAGACAAACGTGTCTCTCCAGCTGCATTCCGAGCATGGATGTCAACGTAACACGGCAAAAAAGTACCCATTAGTGCATATTGATGAGTGCGTTATGCAATTTTGAAGCAGTGGTCTCTCAAAAGGAAAAAAGTAAAAGGCAAGCTTTTCCCCTGGAACTGCACAAATTTTGCATCTCACTCTTTTTCCAACAGTAACGGGCAGAAAACTACCATATAAAATGTGCAATTTCATGTGGATTTCGTGAAGCAGCGCCCCAGTTAGGTCAAGGCATATAATCTCTTTTCCAAATGATGGGCTGTATTATCGTTGCTGAAGTCTCATCAGTCCCTCCTAATGTGGCAGATTACTCCTGGTTGGTTCGCCTTTTTCACAATTTTACAAATTAAAGTCTGTGAATTCTTGAGGTACCCCAAAAGGATGCTCAGCTCACAACTAATAAGCGAATTTTTTTTTTGTTTGCTTATTTTGTTTTGTCTATTTCACAAACAAATGGTTGACAGGCTATGTCACATTCCAAAGCAAAGAGGGGACAAAAAACAAAACAAATACAAAATAAAACAAAAAAACCCCAAATATATACGTTTATACATGAAGATTTCTTTTCGTTAACGAGAACGCTTGAAGATGAAGAACACGGTACTACTTCCACACTGAAGGTGGTGCTCTTCTTAACGGCGCTGGGTGGTGAAGCGACCGTCTCCCTGACCGCCAGAGCCTCTTCCAGAACTCATGCCAGCTTTGGCGGCCATGCCACCTCGGAGCGGAGGTCCTCTTCCGTCACGCTCTCGCATCATTCCGGTGCCACCCACAATGCCTCTCGAACCTCCAGGGCCACGGTCGTTGCGCCTCATGTCCCGACGTTCGTCTCCTCCACCCCGGGTCTCCCGTTCACGCACCGCCCTCGTTTTCTTCTCCTCCACATTCAGACGCACCTCCCCTCGAAACATGATGGGCTGCAAGCAGAGTAAAGTCAATACAGGAGAAAACAAAAATTGACCATTACCCTACAGGTTCACAACCCACATCATTCACTGGTTAACAGATCACCCATCCATAATTTTATGTCGAAAGGATTGAAACAATTTCCAGTGTGTTTTTGAGTGAAATAACCAAGCAAACTTGTGAATGTGGTAGAAACAATCACCCCGAAATGCTGCATCAAGACAGGAAACAAAGCCGATTTGGGTGTACATTTCCCCCCACCTTCTGAATATTTGTCTTTAAAGCCCGTAAATTACTTTCAGCAAAGAACATCGTCAGCAATTGTCATTCAAATTTTGAGCACGATTGGTCACGTGTCCAATTATGTGTGACAATATCTATAACTAAACCCACCACCAGCTGAATGAAAATGGGTAATGAAATGTTAATACATGCCCCTTCTACCTTGGCCCCCAAGATTTTTTGCACGGGATCAGAGTCATCAAAGACCACAAATCCAAAGTTGGGCAGCTTCCCACCCACGCCTTTGGTGTTGATCCGCAGTTCCACAACATTTCCATATGCTGAAAAACAAGACAAATAATGTCATAATGGCACATTAAAAACTGTACATTTTCTAGAAAAAGAAAGTGAAATGAAAATCTGTGGACAAAGTATTGCTTTCCAACAAAACATACTCATGAAGAACTCTTTGAGTTCACTCTCGTCAATGTCATGTGGGAGGTTGCCAACAAAAAGCTGGTGGCTGTCTGGATACCGGATAATCCGCCTGCTGTCCATATCAGCAGATTCCGTGTCTCCTCTGCCACCTGCAGGTCAGACAAACCAACATGTTACACTGGGTATTATTATCATAACAAGAAAGAAACATTTGAAACTTAAGGCTAATTGTGAATAGGTATTATAGAGAAACTCATATGCAACTGGACAATGTGTGCGCTAAAGAAACATTTACCTTTGTTCACAAAACTTAAGTGTGGTTTTCCTGTTTGAGATTCGGAGGAGGCAACGCCATCTGTGACATAAGCATGCCGGTGTTAAGAATGAACCAAGTGAACAGCTCGTTGTTTGTGACAAACTCAGAGTCTTATTACCAGATCTGGGACCCCGGGCAGCGAAGGCCGGTCTCTCACGCGTGTTGCGCTGGTCTCTCGGTCGGAGGGGTGCAGTCTGTGACTCCGGTTTAGTTTCAACTCTGGGCTGCATGAAGGAAGGTTGCATATAAGCAAGACAAAACACAATCCACCATACAAAATTCAGTTCATGTAATAACTGTATATAGTTAAGAATGAAGATAGCAATTTGTACTTCGAAGTCTATTTTTTTTTAATAGACTAATGCACAGATGCATTACATAAAAAAGCATCAATTGCCAATGCAAAGTGCTCTTCACAAAAACTTAAAAAAACAAAAAAGCATTTCTGCCATTAAGCAATGTTTCAACATCTGTTAATCACACGCTATAAAGACATTTATATAACACGTTTAATTCTATCAAAAAAAAAAAAACGGCCTACACATCATATTATTGCATGTTCAGTGGTGATTCATTACCTGTGAGCTTGGAGCTTTAACAACATGGGGTGAGATTCCAGAGGAGGGAACTGTGCCAGTGGGAGGCAGGTTCTTACTGGTAACTGAAGCCCAGGAAAAAGTCTGTGAAGGACATCATCATCATCATTTAGGCTGCATCAGTAATCACCCACCAAACTCAATCAATCTGTGAACCATTAAGTAAAGCATTATCAAGACAATAATGCTTTAAGTTAATGGTTCACCAAAGAAAACCAAAAGAGACAATCCAAACTCACTGATATCAGTGGATACTTGTTAGACATTGATTAACTCATATGGAATACAAACATGATTTGTTGTGTGTTCCTCACTACTCTATAGTATATGAAGACGTTACATGTGGTACAAGGCCCATCAGCTTAATCGGTCATCTTGCGTGTCATAATGAAAAGCACTCATCTTCAGTGTCCTGTCATCTATAATCTTAATGTACACAACAAATAAGAGTGAGGACACAGAAGCCGTACTTTGGGAGGCTCCTGGGTGTTTGGTGGAGACTCCACAGGAACTGGTGATGGGGCTTTCTCCTCCATCTCTTCTAGAACCTTCTCATCTACTTCGGCCTTTATCTCCTCCACTTTCGGTTCTGGTTCAGGCTCCGGCTCTGGTTCTGGAGCTGGCTCTTCCATTGGCTCCTCTACTCCATTACTGCAAAGCACCATCAGCACGTATTTACTTCCACAGAATATTTAAAGTGAAACACACTAAATCTATAAACAAAGCAAAAAAAAATAAATCTAGACTCTATTCCACTGCATTTATTTAGGACATAAAATTTAGCATACGTGACAGGGTGAGGTTCATAATAGGTGGTGCTGTTGGGGCTTTCCTGAAGTGGTTCTGGAGATGGCTGCCTCTCCTCTGGCTCCTCTTCAACTTCCTCCTCTGATTCTATGAGCAAGAAAGCAGATAAATGGGGTTACTCATACTCATTTTAAATATTCATGAAAGAGAATCCAAACTCTAAAATGGCCAACTGAAAAAATTACCCTCATCAAGCTCAGCTTCAGAATCTCCAAAAACCTCATCCTCATAACGGAAGATGTCATTGTGGACGTAGAACTTGTTTGCCACTGAACCCTATGGGACAAATGTGTTGGACAACAATGTGAGGGCTTATATTATGTTTATATATTCACTAGAATAGCTTTATCCGAGTCTTGTGAGCACAGTAGTACACTTTTCAATTACTCCATCCCATTTTTTTCAAAGTGAGGGCAGGCAGAAAACATCAGAGCAACCGCTGTTTGTTAAACCACGGATGCTGTGGTTTTGTGATATATTCAGTAAGCATTCAGCTGAGGGGCCCCAAACACCCCGCCGAGGGGGCCCCAAATTCTTTCAAAACTACTGAATTATAAAAACCAAGAGAAAGCAGTTGACAAATAAAAATGTACACTTCACTCTGATGGTTGGTTCAATAATTGTTGGCAGCTATTACTTAATACAACTCACCTCTGGAGCAAGCACAAATGTTTGCATAAACTTCCTCATGGGTTGGCCATTGTTGGACAGCTCCCCGAGGACTTGCACCACCACTCCATCACTTAGTGTGGCATGGGCATCCACATGCCTGATTTTCGTGTGGCACTCACTGAACTGCAGTGACATCACCTTCTTGTGGATTTCCTACAAGATAAATGTAAATATTACCCTGTTTGGTTTAAATCAGAAAGTCTGTACTTTACTTCAAGTCACCAAGAAAGATTTTAAATCTTTGTAGTAATAATTATGCCCGTTCCTTCAGCATGAATACAGTTTGTGTTTGTAAAATTAAAGTAACTTTTGACGCGTTACAATTTTGCGATGCAAAGTTGTCCTCTCTCTCTTATAGAAGATAGTTTTGCATTCACCTTTATAAACAAATATAAAAGATGAATATAATAAGTCAGTTTTAAATCTAATAGTCAAGGTTGAAATTTGATGGATTTAACAGGAACTGTAGTGTTGTATGTATGCCACAAGCATGTTTCTTTTTTTAAATGCATGATCTACCAACTCCAATTACATTGTATAATTCAAGTGAGTGAATTAGTAACCAATGACACATACCGCTTGCCCATACACAGCCTCTGCCAGCTTTCCACTTGGGTCGAGTCCCCCATGAACATATGAGGAATTCCTCCCATAAAACCTAGAACAACATTTAAGACATATTAAGAATATTCTTTCAATATCCACAGATTTGGCATGTTCAATAAGTAATTTACCTGTGCAGGAAATCTGGTGCCTTGTTTAAAAGTGTGTAATACTGCCTCACAAACTCCCGCCCTACAAGCAGGGGACTTGGCTTCTCCATCACCATTTCTTTGGTAAACAATATTAAGTGCTAAAACAGAAGAAAGTGCAGAAATTAGTTGAAATATTCAGAAATTTCAATTTTGAACACCCCAATTGAAAAGTATTAGTCAGACTACAGCCAAGAAAACATTTAATCGTTTCTTCAGAGCACTGTTGACAAAAACACAACATTAATACGATATAATTTCTTGCAAAGATGTTACATTTTATTAGCATTAACTCTGAGTTAAGATTTTATCTGACAATTATGGAGCTGAGGCAGGTGACTATCTACATCAATTATTAAAAGTCAAATACATTTTCAGGAAGTTGTGCTACTCGAATGTGTATCGTGTTACAATATAAACTTAAATGTTGACGAGAACTGAGTGCATAATCTAAATCAAGACATGTAAGTGAAGGAGGACAGCGTTTCGCTTTCTTTGTTTCATCTGGTCCGTTTCTTCTGACCCACATCAATTCTATAGCACAAGCAAGACAGCTGACTGTTCAGCGAGTATGCTAACACATAAGCTAACATTCAACTGCGCCATAACGTCCATCCAATGAGACAAAGAGGGGAACCGGCGGTAGTTAAAAAGGGAATGGACTGATGTAGGCCATAGTGTTTGGCAGAGTAGAAAACAAAGTACAAAACAATTAAATAGACTTTTAATCAAACACCACGCAGATAATGTGTGTCGCTTTGTACATCAGGCCCTCTGCGATTGTCGGGCCTGTCATGTCAAATGCTAACAACATTTCACCATCCCATCAGTATAGCGTGTTCGTTAGCGCTATGACGTGACAGATTTATACATATTATATGAAACTGTCCCAGAAAATCCAGCACCGCCGTGTGCTCCAACAATCTGCTGCAATGACTTAACTATGACTGTAAGACGAACAGAAGATCGTTAAAGCTAATTTGCCGGCCTCTTCAGTGTCATCTTAACGTGCTAACGCTAGCCCGGCAAATAAAACGCATAACCAAGCTTTGCAAAACCGGTGGTTAGCATTCTAAGGTTAGCTATAGCTAACTTGTGGCGTCGTCGTTATTTCTTCAGCCGCTGGTAACATAACTTGCACAGAAACAATATCCAATAATAAATACGTGGACGTTACTGTTCATGTAGTAAATGGTAAAACTGACACCCTGATACATGTGAAAATATACGACTGGAAGAAGGGAAAATCAAGTACACATCTCTCTCACCACTGATATGAATTGTTATTCATCAATAAAATAGGTGTACTTTATCAAAACGATACCTTTAAATAGAGAATACGAACTAGTAAATCCTAAACAAGTACAATAACCAAAATAACCTAAGGACAGTCCAAAATTTACACTTCGTTGAAAACAATTTACCTGGTTGAATTAAATGAGATAGAATGCTATTGCTAGCTAACGGAAAACAAAGAAAGGCAAATTTGCTTTACCCGTAATAGTAAACTAGATGGTAAATGCAGGGTGTTTGTGCGGTTGCTAAACATCGGGTTGTCAACTCATAAGGATTACGAACTGTCTGTCGAACTGTCGTGGTTTAATCAGACAATGCAGCTAACATTAGCTTGTCAATCGTTTTATAGCCCAATTAGACAAGAAGCGGGCTAACTTACCTTATGAATGACCTATCTTCGTAGACAGAATCGTTTATAATAATTAACAGCGAGTTAACCGACTATAAACTGTTTTGAAAAAACAGTGTAGCCCTGGTACGTATGGTGATATTTCCCACGCACTACTAACAGTTTACGGATCTCTGCTGTGCCAGAGATTGAAGACTTAAAGTGATAGATCCGACTTATTGTTTTACCCCTGCAAACTGGGGCAGGGAACCCCCATTACAACGACTCAGCCAATGAACTCTTTACACTAAACAGCATAAATCATGACGTCGCCAATAACCCCGCCCCCTACATTTCCAAATTGACCTAAACGTGCAACAACTCACACGTTATGTTTTTATATCCTCCTTGTCATCATCAAAAAGTTTAAAAACAAAACCCATGGAAAAAATGTCAACTCTAACTTTTACATCTGGGAAAAGTCGTTTAGAGTTGTATTTGGTTCATTTCAGTGCTCAGCTTTACAGTAACTTGGTTTTAGTGTTGCGCCGAAGATTTACAATAATCAGAGGCAAAACCTTGTAAGTACAAAGGATACGAGCTTTCAGTGCCAGCTGTGGGGATATTACAGGTAGTTTTGATTTATATGTCTTTTTATACAGGGTTCATTCAGAGTCTGGACTGGGTGATCAACTTCTCTTACACATGTGTAACGTATGTCCCAGGAATAATAAGTGGAGAATTTTCTATTTTTCATACAGGTATATAAAATGCTATTCTTATAAAATCCACGGTGCTTATTATTATTGTTATTATAAATGTAATTATTTCTGATGAAACATTTCGCGATGTATCTTGCCCCGCCCCCCTGAGTATTACGAGATAATAAATGTGTGAAAACACCAAACGGTTTCGATTTGTGTAAAATGCTGTGTCAAAGAACGAGGAAGGGTTGATGGTAGTTGACAGTTTTTCCATCTGTGAAAGTGCACTGCTTCTTAAATTTGGACATTGGGCACCACCAAGTGGTCAAACAACATTTGTATTTTGTATGTTATTGTCAGAGAACCTCTACATTTACATCAGCAGAATATGGATTATGGTTGTGATTGTAGGCAACTCACAAGAGTGTTTGACCTCTTCCCATGATTTTTATGGACTCTAACCACGAGAAAGTACACATAATGTTCCCTGCAATTAAGGTCTATTGTTCAGAAACGCACATTGTCCCCTTCTACCAGGAAGACAAAGTGATCTAACACACTATACACACCAATAATGCTCTTATCCGGAGTACACATTTGTAGACTCATCAAATGTGAAATATTTGGTATTAATCCAGTACTAACTAATCTGTTGGACCACAATGACTTTTGCTCCAATGTTCTCCTGCTCCTTTTATGAAAAAAAGTACAAAGCGCAATATTGAACTCATTCTTATTCATTTGTCATATGTTGTTTACTTGTACCTTTTTCAGTGCTTTAGCTACAAAGTTTACACAAACACAAATAAATAAATTAGATAAAAACAATCACCGCTTAAATAAACACAAATAAAAATGAATGAACGTTATAAATAAATGATTAAATAAACACAAAAACAAAAACGAATGACTGTTATAAATAAAAGTTGAAATAAACACAAAAGGAAGTTTTTCCTCGCTACTGTCTCCAATGTGTTTGCTCCTGGAGAATTCTGTTTCTATTAGACTTTAGACTTCCTTTATTGTCATCACACAGACACACACAATGAATCTGGTAACGAAATGTTATAAACTAATTACAACTAATCCAAGAGTCTGATTAGACCAGCTCTATATGTAAAGTGCTTTGAGGTAGCCATTGTTATGAGTTGGCCCCATATAAACAAACTTTGATTGATTGAACAAACGGTTAGATAAAGGATGAAGTTTTAACCACTTATTGCCCTGTTGTCATGGCAACTGCCAACCAAAACATAGGTTATGTAACTTCTAACGCTTGGTATTCGTACAATATTTTCTTTAAAATGATTCATTTAAAGATTGCAAGTGCAGGGTTTGTAGATCGAAACACAATTAGAATATAATTTCCTCAACAAAAAAAAAGAAACTTTCAACGCGATCTCCTCGTTTAGGAGAATAGTTAGTCCACAGAGCGGGGAATTTTTAAAAACAAATATTAAAGTTGGACGTTAAGAATAAAGACAACATTTTGAGGAAAAAATGGAAAATACCAATAAACCATAATTAGTGTTTGGGGACATAGTTATGCTGCGTGTAAGTGTTTCCCATCCTTACCGAGACGCCATGACTCCTAATGTAATCTGAGTCCCGGTACAAATGAGAATTCGGTGTTTTGGGGGAACAGTTCAAGAACAAGATGGCTGTCCGGCTACAAGAAAAGTTTCGCACTTCCTCAACGTAAACACGGCTTTTCTTTTGCATTTGCCGATAGCATGTACATAGCTTTGAGTTGGACACTTTTTGAACACTTTGATTGCGTTTTAGACAAAAAGGAGAGACGCTTTTCCCCCATCATTACAAAAGGCGCTTGATGTGTTTTTTTTTTCTCTAGGAAAAGTCTGGTAAGAGTGAAAACTCCTGACGTTGGCTGTGAAAAGCAGGAAAAAAACCCCATTGTAAATATTTGAATGACATCACAGTTTTTAATGTGATTAGGTTAGTTGGCTGTTTCTTTTTAACTGTAAAAAGTTGTAGGGTTTCGTGAAAGTTTTAAGTCGGAGCTGAAATGGTTGAAATGCTTCAGCTTTGTTACTTTAACCGGGATTTTTAACGTATTTCCGTCCCGACTGAAGCGGTAGTTCAATTAAAAAAAACAACATCATTAGACCATGAGTTCATCCCGAGTCCGACCGCAGCAGTTACCGCAGAGCCAGCCCGGCAGGTTGCCGAGCAGACTGGACTCCAGCGAGGGCATAGAGATGGAGAACATCCAGCATCAAGACCTGGGGCTCGGGGGAGTCATCGGCACCCCGTCCCCTCCGTCCAGACAGGCCTGGAGTCGGGATAACCCGGGGTTTGAGCCCGAGGATGAGATCATGGAAGCAGATTGGCCTCCGGCGAGTCCCGGGAGGAGGTCGGTGTCCACGGCCTCCAGCAGCAGCTGCAGCAGCGGCCTGGGGAGCTACACCGGCGGCGGCAGCAGCACCCACATCCCCCGGGGAGGAGTGTACCCGACCCCGACTGTGGATGCCCAGCAGCAGGACAGACACGAACACCGCAGCTGCCTGAAGCAGATACTCCACAAACTCAGAAGTAATGCGTTTTGCCATTATTATATGTGGACGTTCTTAATTGATATGTGCAATTAACAACTATTCAATTCAAATAACTTTATTTATCCCATAGGCCAATTTAGGGCATATGGAGCAGCAAACAAACAAACAAAAACAAAAAAACAGATCAATAAACATACTATATACATATAAATGAGTAAAATAACAATAAATAACAATGGAGCAACAAGGTGCAATTGTGCAAAGAGTCCCAGATGTAAACTAGATGTAGACTGAATGTGTGGAGTCTACATCTAACCCTAACCCTAACCCTAACCCTATCCATGGGATTAGTTTTCAAAAGGTAAAAATTACACACAAAAAACATGAACAGTCGAAGCTGTCTGAAGCAGATACTCCACAAACTCAGAAGTAATGCGTTTTGCCATTATTATATGTGGATTATATGTGCAATTAACAACTATTCAATTCAAATAACTTTATTTATCCCGAAGGGCAATTTAGGGCATATGGAGCAGCAAACAGACAAACAAACAAAAAACAGATCAATAAACATATTATATACATATAAACATATACATTAGTAAAATAACAATAAATAACAATGGAGCAACAAGATGCAATTGTGCAAATAGTCCCAGATGTAAACTAGATGTAGACTGAATGTGTGGAGTCTACATCTACACTATGTAATCACTTTATATCACTTGGGAAAACAGGGGTGTCAAACACACTCCAAAAGGTTTAATCCTATCCATGGGATTAGTTTTCAAAAATTACACACAAAAAACATGAATAGTCGAAGTTGTCTGAAGCAGATACTCCACAAACTCAGAAGTAATGCCATTATTGCCATTATTATATGTGGACGTTCTTAATTGATATGTGCAATTAGACTTAGACTTAGACTTCCTTTATTGTCATTACACAGACACACACAATGACTCTGGTGTAACGAAATGTCATAGAATTGTCAGCTGATAACAAATAAATATGGAAATAGAAAAGTGCACAGTTGATGAAATGAATCCAAAGCCGAGAGTGACTGCAGTGTAAATAT
>JAPTHA010000001.1:1740618-1752155 GCA_029814585.1 Gymnapogon annona
TAGATAGATAGATAGATAGATAGATAGATAGATAGATAGATAGATAGATAGATAGATAGATAGATAGGTACGTAGGTATAAAATATATTATAGCACTTTTTTTTCTTTTTTTTTATTAAGTGCATCTTCTCTTCTGCCCTTCTGATCCTACTCCACCACCACCACTGTGGGGATAATCGTAATAGGGTCCATTATAAGTTAATGCGAATGTTCAATACTTTTTTAAATGTGTCAAAATTAAAAAAAATCAAAATATATCAAAACTTGGACTAAACTTTGTAGACAAATGTCCCAAGGAAGCTACATTTAACATTTGAAATTAATAAGACCGGTAGTTAGGCCAGTGAGGATATGCCTTCACAGCAGCTTATCAGCCGTTGAAATGAGAAGCAGCTTAATATATTCAGTCTGTCTGTTTTTTAATCAACAAGTACGCAGGACCATTATTGACATCATCATCATATACCGTCATGACACACAGTACGTGACAGCATGCAGGAATAAACACTTCTCTATCATTTGACACTCAACAGTCGTCTGTAAGCGCTGGTCTATTAGCGGTGAGTCTGAGCATCGTATCCAGGGATAATGTCACTAAATTTAAGAATTAGACTTTAAGGAAACCGCTGCAAATGCACCACATGAAACACACACGTCAGAGGTCAGGTCTAAATAACCCGAGGTCCACGGATTACACTACTAATACATTACTAACTATACTAATATATATTTTTATTTCTATTTTGATATTTCTATTTGTTTTAATTTAGATTTTATTTGATTTTAACTTTTTATTTGATTTTATTTATTTGATCATAAATTGTATCTTAATCCTGTACAGCACTTTGGTCAACGTCTGTTGTTTTTAAATGTGCTCTATAAATAAAACTGACTTTGACAAAGTCGGCCAACTTTGACAAACAGTAGGATTTCAATATCTGATTTAAAAAGAGACAAAGGTGATGAAAAATAATTCAACTTTATGTCGTCCCCATCACTGCCTCAAGGATCCCAAACATGAATAGCACTGAAGGACTTGATGAAAACCCTACTCAGTGAACCTCGACGCGAGTTCACATTGCCAGAGACTAAAACATCAGATGATCAACACACACACGCCCTGCCAATCATATATCGCATATATACCGATGTGTGTCAAGGTGTTATGTGTCATTTGTACAGTTACATAAAGCATTTGGAGTGTGACAGTGTGGGGTGTGTGTAATTTGACTAACCTACTTCTAGCGGTATGACACGCGGGTATATTTGCACAGATCGTTTATGTGCAGAGTGTGAATAATATATTGACTTGTTCATATGCAGCCGCAACAGAAGAGCACGTAGACACTGAATTATGACACTGATTCTACATACTACACAACATGTCCGTGACATGAAATGCCTTTGACTGCATCGATGTCTCACTGCGCCACAGCCCTGACAGTACTACACACCATGTGAGGCAGCCAGGAGGACGGCCATGTTCTTAATCACCACAATTTACCTCACTGTGCTAAAGGGCAAACTGGGTCATGGCTACAAATAGTAGTCGCTTTCATAATCTGTGAATAATTATTTCATTAACTGTTAAATGTTTACGTTTCTGCTCTCCAACTAGTGCTTTAATAGCAAAATGTATTTCAATCGAAAATGCCACAAATAGCAAAATATTCCCACATCTGGCACAGAAAAAATTACAGATACTGTATTTGGATTTTTTGGGGTCAAAAAAAACATTTGCAAAAAAAAAAAAAAAGAAAAAATTTACCAAAGTCACGTGTAAAGAACAAATACAAACAGAATAAGAGAATAAGAGCACAGTACAAATAAATCCAATAGAATAAATGATGACAATTCTACATAAATACAATTCCAATAAAATTAAATTATTATAATTAATTAAATTCATTATTAGAATAATTAAGAACAACTTAAGATTAGAGAATGCCATAAGAAAGGCTGGGCAAGAATTGTGATGAAGATAGTATAAATTAACATTTTATTTAAATTTTAGGCTTAATTTTGTTTACAAATCGCTTACCAGTCAGTATTTACTTCATTTCAATAAAGGTTGATTTGTCTCATCACTTAGAATTGTTTTAAATGTTCTCTCTCTTCATTTATAAAGGACATGCCATGTTCTGATAGACAACAAACAAGTAACACGTGTATCTTGATAGTATTTCATGTTTTAATTATATTAATGGGAATGTGAACTAATCTGCAGGCGTCCTGATACTGTTAGCATTATCTATTAATACATTTACATTTGATCGACACAATCTTCCTAATTTTCTGTTCTTTCTGCTTGATTCAGTGAATAAAATTCCTGAAAAATGAAATCACTTCCATGAAAAAAAAAAAACACATCTGCTGCGTGCGACATATTTCCGGGCATAATCATAGTATGGGATGTCCAAAAATATCCTGTGCAATACCTTCTCATTAAGTGAGGACTTTTCTTTGACACAACACGGCTAGCAAACACTCAACACAGCCAGTATTTGGAACATTGTGGTCTGACGCTCCCATGTGACAACAGCTGAAAGGCCATGCTGCAGAAGACATTATACTCAGAGGATGAATGCAGTTGCTAAGTGCACACTCATACAGTAACTAGCTCTCATATTTGCGCTGCATCTGAAAGAAGGGGTTAACAATTACTGCAGGGTGCTGTATGTTACCATCCATGATATTATGGGAATGGCAGGGAGCTATTAAGCCATTGCACTGCTTCCTGTTGTCTTCTAACTGGCTGCTCAATCCATTTAGTGACTCTTTTTAACTGCAATTGTCAAATATGCTTGAGTTGTTTACGTACGCATGTGGTCATCTGGCTCCAATCTTTTCCTGTATATCTTGCTCTTTTGTTATATTGCTGCACTTCTCAAGATACTATTTGCCTCTTTATTTAACCACTTTTGCTATACTTTGTTTTTTTCCACTATAATAACTGCTATAACTGGGGTACATAGCATAAATGCAATATTTTTACCTTGTTATAGACCTTGTTTGTAGTAGTAATACATGCAGTTTTACATCGATTCTGTTTTTATAGGAAATACATACTATTAATACTGTCAATACAGTTATTCATGGTAACACATATGGTTAATGCTTTTCATTAAGACGCATACTGTAAATAGCACCTTTATTTTTTATTCTACTAAGCTTGATTGTTGTTACCTTGCTAAATTGTATTTTTTAACAATATTTTCTTATTTAATATTTTTATTTTTTTGTATTATTAAATTTGCTCTATTTTTATTTCTGTAACAAATATTGCTGCACTAACCAGAATTGCACTCCTAATTTAATTGAACACTCTATTCTATTCTATTCTATTTTATGGATTATCATACCATATTATGCTGCTTTAAACACCGCAGAGTGTCTTAACCTGTTGCTATCAGGCATCCACATCCATGACAGCAAAAACAAACTCCAGCAAGCAAGAGGGAAAACAGTTCAAATCTCACAGAATCATAAAAGGAGAGAAACAGCTAAGATGGTGACAGCTCATGGGGAGAAAAGCGTGATGACTCACTGTGTGGGCGTCCTGGTTGTTGCTGAGCGGCACCAGCGTCGGGCTGTGTCTCCACTTCCTCGCTCTGGGTCTTGGCTCAGCAGGACCACTCTGGCCTCCCTGGGAGTCCACGCTGCCGCTTTCTTCCCCGACGCTGCCAGAACTGCTTCCACCGCTCGACTGGATATTCTCCTTGTTGGTGTCTGCACTGACGGACGCCGCTCTGTTCTCAATCCAGAAAGGAAACGTTGAGGCAATTACATCTGCCGTCCATCTCACCCTCTCCTCCGCACGCTTCAGTTTGTGTCTTTATCAGCTAGACACTCAGTCAAAAGCTTCAGGGTAATAAATGCCAAAATCATCCAGACATCCCTTTTATTTATAGTTTCTCAAGAAGCTAATGAGCTGTTTAGATTTTGTGTTAATTCTATTTACTCTGTATTTACTGTCCACGTTCTTATTGACATTTTGTGCCGGCTTTGAACTAATGCATGACTCTAATCTGTGTGTCACTGATCTGTAGGACTCCACCACCTCTCCATCAACAAGGATTAGCTGGGTGCAGCCATGACTCCAGTTGTTTTGACTGTGGCACATCTCAGAGGAGAAGCTGACTATAGAGAATTAAAAAAAAAAAAAAAAAACCTTACATGTGCTTATAATTACCACAACATCAACAAGAGGAAGACGCAACATAGTGAAGCACTGCAATTAAAAATGGAATGGTGGGTTAACGAGAACTTAATTACCTTATTTTATGGATCATTTATTAAAAAGTCTAATGTCTTCTAAAGTTACATTCCGGTAAGACAGTTACTCGCCAACTGAATCATTAGCATTAAAGCTTTAATGTTTAAGATGCACATGAACCTCTGTATGCATGTTATTTGGTTTGTATTATGTTTATGTTGCTAAGATATTTTCGAAGTCAATGATCATCAATGAACATTTACTGTTGGTATTCTATTCTATTCTATTCCATTGAATTCTATGTAAAGTACTTTGGTCAGTGTATAATATTATAGATAGATAGTTTGCATTTTAAAACAATGGAAAGACGTGGGAGAAACTTTACAAGAGAATCAATGTACAGTTTTCAAACCAGTGTCACCAACAGACTCCAACACAAATTTCACACAAGTACACAGACATAAACAGATCTTACATAACACGTGAATAAATAAATAAAAGCTAGACTTCTCGAAGTGTCAATGAAAAATAATAATCTGAAAAGTAACCAAAGCTATCAGAAAAATGTAGAGAAGTAAAATGTACACCATTTTAATCCAAATTCATACAACTACGACACTACATCTCAGAAGATGTAGTGTTGTAGTTGTATGAATTTGCATAAATAGGAAATCCACATTTAAAGTGAGTTGAATTTGTTATTGAGCTCAATACTTGAGTGTCTATTGCTATGGCACCTGCATTTACATGTTTCCAATACAAATAAAAATGTCGTAATGTTAAAAAAAGGCCTAAGTAAAAAAAAAAAACACACCCAAAACACTGGGTGCATTTCCCCATAGTGTAATTGTTCTGCTGGTACCATAACGGCGCATGAGCTGCTGTACCTGACCCTCTCTCTGTGCCTCAGACCCTCATCCTGCTGTTCTCTCCGTTGCCGGCGTCTCTGCCGTGCAGTCAAGGTCACGGTGGGACTCCGTGGCCGTGGAATCAAGTCGCTGTCCTCTGACCTTTGACTCCTTAAAGCGTTAACGTCAAACAGGTGTTGTTTTACTGTCGAATGTATTGTCCTGTCCAGAAAACTGAAAAGGAAGAAAACAACAGAGCTGTTCAGGTCTACCCTGCTAATATTGCATTTACTGATATTTCAGAAACTGAGGGTATGAAATGTCATTGACGTTGAGTCTGTATGATTCAATACGAGCAGTGTGACTGTGACGGTGAGAATAATCTACTTACTTTACCACATCTGGTCTGCAGTGGACCGGTGAGAGGTGGTTACTGGAAAACAGGCAAAGGGGGATGGGAGGGTGACTTTATGCTACAGAAACAGGTGGTCACAACAGGTCACTGAGCAACGCTAAAAATCCTCAGGGTGCTGTTTCTTACCCTAGGAGATCAAGGCATCTTGTGTGCTTGAGTGTGTGTTAATTTTCACTGTGTTTGCAGCATAAGTAGGTCCTCTGAGAACAAATGTCTGGCCTCTATGGCTACCACTAATGCGAGGCTCCACAGTTGATTTGAACAGCACATGTTATCCACAGAGGAAACTGACAGTGTTTTAAACAAAAATAGCCTAAACTGTTAATGAATAAAAATATAAAAAATGCAAAATTTAACAATGCCAAATTTTGGAAGGGCAGTTAGATTAAAAGCCTGAGTAACTTCCCACATGAGTTTCTACGGCTGCCCTTCTCTAAAAATACACACAGGTATGTAATTTGCAGAAAACAGTGATGAGCAAATGATGATTTCACCTATTATACAACATGTCTGGAATGTTTGCAGGGGTGCATTCCACAACTATATATATAGCAGAGGTTTCCAAACATTTTCACTTCAAAACCTAAAAGAGAAACTGGATGTGTTCCCTGGATCCATAATTACAAATAAAAAACATATAATTGATTTTTATTTATAGACTTCTCATCTTGTTGACGCTTTTAATCTTGTGTTAAAAAAATGCAAAGTATAACTCGCTGGCACGCTGTATTATACTGACACACATAATATCAGTAATATTACTAATAATATATTATTATATTATTAAAATAATATTAGTAATAATGATAGTATATAGTAATACATTATTGTGTGTATTACAGTAATACATACTTGGAATTATACATTTTATTTAAAGGTGCCATTCCAAACACCTGCAACAGTCCAAAACAATGCATTAACATACACAACACAAAATGTACAAAATTACACAGAAAAAAGAGAATGAGGAGTTAATATAATATTTCAAACACCAGCACTGAGCCTCATAGGGACCTTTCTACCAATGACTTCTGTCCTGCCCCTCCAGCTGTCACCTCCTGCTCCACTACGCTCTCACCTCATCCATGCTACCGTCTCCAATCTGCCCCCATGACCATTCACTGACCCCAGTAGACCTGAAACATGTAGGCTGAAATTACCACCCAGATTTGAGGCATGGACAACAATTTGACCTGGAACAAGATGCTCCAAAACCTTATCCAAGAATTTTCCAAGTTACACCAAAACATCAAACCTTATTGAATGGAACTGAATATACCTTTATTCGTCCCGCGAGGGGAAATTTCACACAAAGCAGCATAATACAAAGAGTAGAAAAAAAGAACAGAGCAGAACAGATACACAACAAATTGAATTCTTGCACAACATGGACAACAAAGACAGTATACACGATTGAAGTCCCAGAGATGATAACGATAACAAGGGGCTGTGAATGCATCCTCTGGAGTAGAGAAACGGCAGTGAAAAGTCTTCGCAGCCACCGTTAGCATAGCACTTTAGCTGCAAACTGCTAACAGTTCAAACATGACCGTTTATAACAGCAAAAACAAATCACTGCCGCAAATCACTCACTCACATGCATCTCCAGTCCCCCCCCCCCCCTGCTTCTTCGGTCCGCTCTCCCCAGTGGAAAACCAACCAAAAAACAAAAAACAAAAGAGTCCCATAGAGTCTTTGAGCTAGTAGCCACACAGCTAGTATACCTTATGCAGTTCCATAGCTGTTAGTCTCCATCACGACAGTAGAACGGTTGGTAGAACGGTTGAGTAGCGCAACCGTTACACACCCTAAACCGATGGAAACCCTGGTTGTACACTGGTTGTACTATGTCATTCATCCACATCCCGGAACCCGTAGCCAGCACTGCACCCGCTGCTCCGATGCCTTAGACACGCGGGTCCCTCTCCAGTGTACACCGCTTTTGTTAATCCTAGCTATAGGCAGACTGGCTCACGTACCAATGTTGGATGGAGGTCCGGGGTCCGTGATAAGTAGCAAACCAGCTACTACCTCACGAAAACTTCAAAAACGACACATGTCCATGTTGTACAGGAGTCCAATTAACATGACCACAAGAGTCGGGCAGAAAAACTTAAAAGTAGGAAAAACTTAAGGAGCTGCTATTATAGGCTGCCAACTACGGCGCCATGTTGATGACGCCGTCTTATGAAGACCTGTTCATTTGGTAGGAGTAATGACATCTACACTGACAAGCAAACACTCTGACTGACTAATGGCTGGACCAGGGGGGAAAAAAAAAGCTACAGTACAGATTATGTCAAGTCTGTTTGAACAGATGGGGTTTGAGACCATGTGTGAAAAATTGAACTCTGGTCCTCATGGTACTCTGATAAACGGTTTCTGGGAATGTCCAATGATCCAACCCTTCTAGAAGGTCGTCTTCCCTATTTGAAGTGAATGGTTAGAAAGAAGTGTGCCAGTCCGTCAAAGACTGTGCGTACTGGGGGATGAAGGACAGATGACTAATATATCCAAAGGGAAATTCTCTGTGATCATGGCTAGGGTTTCAGTGGAACCCAGGCCTATTCTTAAACAATGGAAAACTCCTCAGGTCCCACAGATTAAAGAATGGGTTAATATGAGGGTAAAGGTGGCTTCAAATGAATGTATGCTCCTAAAATGAAATGATGGGAATGGCCCCACGACATCAGTTTGGGGACCATTTTGGTGCTATATTAATGTTATCAGATAATAGCTGGTTTACATCCCTGTGGTAATTTATTCCATTTTATTTGTTTGTTTTTCTTTCAGAATTTCAACACCTGGTAACATTAGTATTAATACTAGTACTGTTGATGTTACTAATGGTTTTCATCTGTGTGTGGAGGTCGTGTTTTCTGTTCATGAGTGCCATAATGCAATTGTTATGTACCAAGAGAAAACTTGATAACCTGATTCATAAAAAAAAAAGAAGAGTCAACATTATTTCACAATTACATATTGTTCTTTAACCCTTAAAAGACCCACAACTGTTTTTGTCACAGCTTCCAAATGATTAGTAAATTAAACATTGAGGAGCTTTCGACTGCTCCTTTAACAAATATGAATGCCCTCAATTCTATATATTTATTATTCACTCCTTATAAACATCATGTTGCTCTGACTGACCAAGACACACTATGTAAGTATTTCTATAGGGGTGACCTGAAACAAATCTTCCATAAACACAGCTGTTGACAGTAGAAGCACAGCTTGGCTGAGGCCTTGTAGGGCACAGCGATAAAGCAGGAGATGATAATGGACTGACACTACACTGTGAAGGTGACTGCTCTGAACCTGCATGAAGAGTGCTCATCTATTGACGTAATGAATCTAAGTGAATGAGATGAAAAGAAGGCACGTTTTATCACGTCATAACCTGATGGTCCTTTTGATGAGGCTGAAATATCGCATTCATATTCAGGGTGTAAATGCCTCGTGCTCCTTATGGTGCACAAGACATCCGTCCTTATGACTTCAACTGACTAATACGAGGGGGAGCCAAAAAATACTGAGACAAATGTGATATAAAGTTTATTTATCATATCACTACGGTTGTTAAAGTCAATCCCAGATACTTAAGGGCAGATGAGGCGCCAGTTCAACGCAGGGAGAAACAATCAACCACTCTCACATTCACTGCTCTGGGCTATTATAGAGTAATCGATTAATGTATCAGTGCATGTCTTTGGAATATGGGAGGAAGTACCCGGAGAGAACATGCAAACTCCACAAAGAAAGGTCCCGCCCATCAACCAGGTTTGGAATCGAATCCAGGACCTTCTTGCTGACGCACGAGTGCTATCCACTGCACCACCGCCTGTTTATTTATCAAAATAACACCATTATTATTCGACATAAGCTCCATTTGAGGCCATAGGTGTGAATGTGAGAGCGACTGTTGTTCTCTGTGAACCCTGCCTTACCCTACCTACCCTTAAGTAACTGGGATAGGCTCCAGTCACCCCCGCAACCCGAGTGAGGATAAAGCAGGTTCAGATGAATGAATGAATGGATTTATGAGCACCGTTTCAGTCTGAATATGTTTGAAATCTACGTTTCTATCAGTAGATTCCTTCTTTGTAGAACTGCTTTGACACCATCTCTGTCCTTGACAGTTGTCTTGAGAACTTTTTGACTCTCTCTCGTACATTGACAATGTGGACACAACAGTCTTTTTCAGGCAGTAAATAAAATATTGGCAGTGAAAACAGCGCTAACCAAGGTTTACAGACAGAACTATTTGATTATCTCGGGGCAATAGTGGAAAAAATATGAGTCACACTACTAATAATAAACCTGGAACTGAATGTAACAGATTAAAGCAACAGAAGTCAGTTTAATGGCTTACTACTGTTGACTTTACCCCAGTCCGTAATGCCTAAAAATGTCAGAGGTGGAAATTCATCAATTGGAGTGGACACATAAAAGCTGTGCATCTGGGCCGGGTTTACAAAGCAGTCTGAAACTTTCTCTGCAGATATGAATGCGATTAAGTGGTCAATGATACATGGAACTAAAACTGGTGGGAGGGGACAATGACTATGACGACTCAGTGTATTTACAGCACTCTGCAGCAGCGGCCGGTATGTATTTAGACCCAGCGCTGAGAAAATAACTTAGTAAAGTAATGGGTTAAATTGACAAATTTAGAAACACATGGGATAGGCTCCAGTGACCCCTGCAACCCTGCAAAGGATAAAGTGGGCTTGGAAGATGAATGAATGAATCAGAATCAGAATCAGCTTTATTGGCCAGGTTTGTACATACAAACAAGGAATTTGGCTTCGGCTTGACTTCACTCTCTCTGTACAGGCGTATAAGAAGTAAACAAAGTGCCGAAAAATAAGTGAATGAATGAATGGAAGAGAATAAAAAATGTGAAAATGAAAAGGAACTATTTACGTGTGAGTTAATGTATAAGGGGAATTATAGAAATTATGTGTCTAATAATAATAATAATAATTACAAAAATCTAACAAAAAATCCAAAAAATTCTAATAATGGACAGATGTATTTTATGAGAATTTTTTTAAACATTTTTTTGTTAGATTTTTTGTAATTATTATTATTATTAGACACATCATTTCTATAATTCCCCTTATGCATTAACTCACACGTAAATACAGTATAAGAGCTAAATAAGGACATAGGCATAGACAAATGTAAAGCAACCAATGTACCTGAATTTACCCAAAGGTAATTGTATGTATAATAAAACTGATTTCTTACAGAACCTCCTTACATGGCATATTATAGTTAAGTGTTAGTGACAAATCTGTATGGTTAGTTATGTCATCTTATGTCTAAGATGCTTGAGCCACATTTAGCCTGCTGATGAAATAAACCAGCTGGGAGTATCTAGCAGTAAGCGTCACATGTGGAGCATTTGGTAATTAAATATCCTGTTGCAGATATAACAGTCCTAAATAGTCTTTAGACTGGTCGGGTACAGAAAACACGGTGCGCTTTGGTAAATCACTGACGGACTAAAGGAAGTGTCATCACTGTCCCGATTTGTGTTAGTGATTTCATTTTAACTGAAGATGTAAAGCGGTGCAACCACTATGGCATGAGGTGGGTATGTGTCACAGGTGTGCTGAGGTGACACCGTGAGTCATGAACAACTGCACAACTTGGTTATGGCAAGAGAGATGAGTCATTGCATCAGTAAACAGAGGGAGAATAGCACCACAACAATGTCGGTGATCCAAGCCGCAAACTATTTTAATCACATACAGCTTTATTGGATGTCTGACGTAGAAAACCCCACATTTGTTTTAATGTGACTTATAGAGTCGTTGGGGGCTTGTTGTGTTCAAAGGTGGGGCAAACATCTCAGAAAGTTATATATTTAACACATTTTGTGAAGAAACAAGGTGTATTTATATTAATGACAGAAAACAGTAAAGAATACTGAATATGTACATGTGTGTGTGTGTCTGTGTGTGTGTGTGTGTGTGTGTGTGTGTTGAATTTCTACAAAAAATCAAAGTTCTAAAAAATATTTCTTAAAATAAAAATGATCAGGGTATTC
>JAPTHA010000001.1:1762610-1776730 GCA_029814585.1 Gymnapogon annona
AACCAACCTGCATAAAGACGGTTTACAACAAATCAGTTCTGTAAGGAATCTGTAGTCTACTGTTTTACTGGTTTTGTGTCATATCAAGTAATGAGTAATGGGTTTTTGTACTGTCATGTGTTTTAGTGTAAGACAAGAGGAAACCCCTCCAGCAACATCTCAACAAGGTCAAAACATAGATAGCAATCAAAACAGGGCAGAGTTCATTGAACTTCTGAAGTAAAGAATTCCTACAACCACCTTGTAGGTGCAGGTGTCATTACCACAAAAACTTCCAGTTTCTTTCATAGCTCAGTGGTAAATACTCCCACATCCTCATGTTCTTAACTGGTGTTACACAGTCTGGCAGGCGTATTAAATTAATGTGTGCCGTCACTACCGCCGTGTTGCAAAGGCGGAAATCCTGCTTACCCACTACCTTACTGAAAGGATAAAAAAAGGGATCAGAAAAGGCCAGATTCCTCCAGGATGAATGGAAAACTACCAACACCAAGTTGGTCAATCGGCTCCACATTTCCAGTGTTTTTTAAAAATATGTTAACAATCGTGGTCTAGCTTTGCAATAATCTGCCCAAGTTATGCTATTTAGCAGCAGTAATACATCGGTACTACAGTCACATGCCACAAGTGACGGTGATGTACAACAAAAAACAATCTCAAACAATTTGCTCTTGTGTGAGCGTATTAAGGATGTTATTTTGGTGGTGAACTCTTTGGCTAAACATTATCAGTTACAGCTGTGGTTAACTATTAATACAAACAGACATTTTTTTTTTTTGGGTCAGGCTGTACGTCTAAAAAGGTTGCATTGAGCTGTTTTTCAACACCAAATGTGCACAATGGTCAGGCTAACCAACAAAAACAGGTCCAACCAGAGTCCCCTTGCATTCATTCAGGACCCCAAACGTGTACAAACGGCATGGTGGGCAGAATCTTAAGCATTTGTCGGATAAGCCTGGCTAAGCTCTGCTTGTTATAGGTTCTTTCCATTAAACTTCATACCTAAGGATTTAAAGCGAGGTATGTTGGTCTGTAAATGTAAGTTCTCACGTGTCCTATTTTGTGTCATGACTCCATAATATTTATTTCCTGCTCTACATCCTGCAAAGTGTGAAGCAAAATGACACTTGATACAAAAGCATTTTTTTCTAGAGATGTAGAATATTAATAAGAGCTTGGACTCCTGTATTTGACATTATTTCATTAAAAAACATCTCAATTTGTCTTTGTTTTCAATGATAAGCACAATTGTTTGAAAATTAAGCAGAGCTCTGTGGCGCAAAAAAGAGAAAAAGAATAAAACTAAAACAAAATATCAAACTAACCATATGGCATGTCATTTTTTTTAAATCATTTGTGTTCTTATTTTCCTTCAAAGTCAGTTGTACCAGTTGCCAGTAAAATTGGCAACAGACCACTAATGGAGCCATGCTCTTCAGAAACCAGCGCATATTAATCTGCCACTCCAATTATTGTCTCCATCTACAGCGTGTTTATTTCAGATTTTCACTTCTTATGTGTCACAAAAATAGGACCAATGGCCCTGTATCTCAATGGCATGTTTTATCAACAATCACTAACAACTCAAATTTGTGAGCTTGTCAGGTGCATGAGAGATAAAATGAAAATAAACACAGGCATGACCATAGCTAGCAAACGAATGCAGAATGTAGGTCAAGTACAAGTGTTAACAACAACACAGGTGCAAATTAAACATGGAAATAAGTGACAGTAAAAGGAACAAGATTTCCAAATTAATGTATATATTTGCCATCCTTACATTGTTTGCTAGTTAGCTAACTTGAACTTCATCATTTTGCTCAAATCATCTTAAAAAGCCAAACATGATACAAATTAAACCTCCTCAAGTGGGCATTTATGGTTTATAGTAGATCGTGGATCAACTTGTAAATTCACTTTTCGTTTAACAAAAACTAAAAAGTAAACTAAGGCTTAAAGGCAACATTAAATGTAATCTTTCTGAATTCTAGGCTAGTTGCTGTGTCAGTTAAAGCTATATTATGTTTAAAAAATAATCTTTGTTGGTGCAACCCGTGATTACGGCACCTGAGAGCATCAAACTGTCCTGTATGAGATTTACTGAAAAAGCACTACCATCCTGAGAAGATGAACCAGTTTGTTCCAGCTGGCAGATTCTCACTATAAATACGTGCTGTTAAGGCTGTCGAGGCTGATGGATGGAGCTACCTGACAGCCAGCCAACAATGCTGTGATACCCACAGGGAACCTGCCCTCACACCACACTGCAACGTTTCTCACTCCCACCGATTTCCAATGTGCTTCTAAGAAACCCAGTGGTTACATCACAAGATTCAGTGAACCATGGCAACGCCACACAAAAGCCAGTATGCATCCCCTGTGTGCAGCTACACCATGCTGGAAGTCTAATAAGTTCGCATGACGCTGCTATGTTGGCTTACGTCGCCTGAGGCTGCCGTCATATTTCAGGTGAAGGCGAGAGCTCACGGATTGTAATGATTAACCAAACAATTCTAATAAAAGGAGCTTTGTTGTCTTTTGGTAAGATTTTTACATGTTGAAAATGAGTAGGCTCTGAAAGTGACGAAGGGGTTTAAAGTGAGTGTTAAATATAAATGAAGAAGAGATGAACAAGCAGTCACAGATGGTCGATGACTAGAATGAGATGTGCAAATGTGGCAAAATGTAATATAAACAAAGATAAATATGGAATCAAAATGTAAAAATTAATTGGGTTGTAGGAAATGGGAGATGTTTTTGTTGTGTTTTTTTTTTTTTGTAAGTGGTCGCCACATTGCTCTCTGCGTTACACTATGCTGACACAGATTTGTCGACACATACCAATGGAAAGTGAGAGCAAGCCGACAAGTGGGAAGAGAGCAGATGTCCACATGAAACACTGGCAGTCACTTACAGAAAATGATCAGGTATATGGTAAATTCAAAATCACCACTTCTTCAAACCAAAGCCTTTTCTCAAATCTTCATCTGTGAATGTCCTTTCATATACTCACAACTTGCCAATTTGATACTGTTGATTATCAGGAGCTTTCCGCCACTACAGATGGCAGAATCATTTGAGTCTTTGTGCACCTCCAGATGTCTATTTGTAAATACCAGTAAGTTTAGTCTGATGACGCACATCCCTGGAGTCCCCCTGTCATGTAAGCTGTACATCAGTCACCTGATACCAACTGACAAGAAAGATTTTAGGACGTGAGGGTAATCCACCTTATGATTTAGTGGTACGCTGAGGCGGCAAAGAAAGCTTTGCCGCCTCGTATTAAATTTGGCACTACAAGTAAGAAAGCAGAACTTACAAAACAATTAGCACAACATGATTATTTTATACCCTCCGCAATATTGAAAATGCTGGAATATTCACCTTAATGACAACAGTCCATTAGCACTTTGGTGTATGTGTAATAGTGTTAGTACAAAGAGTACGCTGTTATACAAAACATATTTATCATAAAAGTGATTGAATATTTGGTATTTTTAATGTCATATAGTAGTAGTATCTATAATAAGTTAGTACAGTGGCATTAGTGGTCCAGTGTACAGTTCCGCATTCTGTGGCACTACTATGTGTGTCACACTAAACCTTTATGTAATGTGTTAATGTATCTGGTGCTGACATGGATTTGAACTCTCTGATTAATGTTGTACTAAAGGTCACTGGGGTGTTTCAACCAAGTGAAGTAAGAGCCAAATTTGCATCTGTATTTCTCATCTCGATCCTTCAATATCACACCAGTGTTGGCAAAGCTACTTAGAAAGCATAATATTGCAAACTTAGAGTTGCTCATCATTGTAAGGTGTTATAACGCTGGTGGTTTATCAAAGTAAAAACTCACATGCTAGCAAAGCAAATTTGGCTACAGTGAGTTCACTGCAAAATTTAATGTATTATAAAATTGTCATTTTGAACATATTAAAAAATGGTTATTCGAGTCTGTTTTGATGTTAGTGTATGTCGGGTGTTCAGTGTGAAACAGGGAATTGTGGCTCGTTTGTTCATGATTTAGTTACACTTAATTTCATGAATTGGCTTTGTCATAGTTAGTTACATGTATGTATAAGCAAGCTTGACATTTAACACATACTCATGTAATTGTAAGTTTGTTTAGTTTTACTGCGTACCAGCTGCTTTTAACCAAGAGAGATATGTAAAGATGCTTTATTTATCATGATAAAATTGAGGTTGGTTTTACCAACCTGCGAGGACATGCACTTCTGTCTCTCAACTGCGGACGACACATCACAGCCCCTCGTTATCATCTCTGGGACTTCAATCATGTATACTGTCTATGTTGTCTATGTTCAAGTACAAGGATTCAATTGTTGTATATACTGTATGTTCTACTCTGTTTTTTCTACTCTTTGTGTTCTGCTGCTGTATCTGGAATTTCCCCTTGTGGGACAATAAAGGTATAGTTAGTTAACTACCAGATTCAGAAGTGTAGTCATTCTGAGTATATGGGGTTTTTTTTGGCTGAACTATCTTTATGAATGTCCACTTTTTCTTCTTTCACTTTATTATGTTGCTGCCTTGACTGTTTTCCCGGTGTGGGGTAGATAAAGTCAAGTCTAGTCTAGTCTAATCTAAACAAAACTTAAATCTTCAACCTGTATTTCAGGCCTGGTGTCTTACGCATCAGTTTGTTCAACCCCCATTGGACAAGTAGAGCACTGGTCTTAACAATTACTTTGCTTCACAGCCAAGTCTTCTGTTTATTTGACATAAGAGCAGTAGCAGGTGGCTTCATTTGGCACTGCTTAAGGTGGCATGGACACAAGTGGTCAACTTTTTGGATTTTTGGCATGTCATTCTAGATGAGTAACACTGGTCCTTTGACCAATCATTGAACAAAGGTCAAGTGGTGACCTTAGGTGCATCCTCATTACTTATTTTTTTCCACATTATCGTAAATGTATTGCACTTAATATAGTGCTTTTCAAAGCACTTTACACAAACTCACATCTACACATTCACAAACCAGTGGGTGGCTGCTACACCGTGCGAGGCCCCACCTCGCATGCGAGGCCCCATGCGAGGGTTCAGTGTCTTGCTCAAGGACACTTCAACATTTGGACAGTCGAAGCCAGGATTCGAACCGCCAATGGACAACCCACTCTACCACCTGACCCACAGCCGCCCACGTCTTGTGCTCCAGCTCTATTCTGGGTTTTATGTAAAGTGGATCGCTATGGTAATTTTTGCCAAAAAGACAGATCTTGAAATCAAAATATCTGCTTGATAAAGTTCATTAGAAAAATCAATGTGCTAAGCCAATCAGTACAGGTGTGATCACGGGCACGGTTAACGTTTCTCTTAGCCTCTGGTTAAAGCAGAAAAGCCCCAACAACAGACACAGTGGTGGTCTTGCTATTCCAGGACTGGAGACACTCGATACCCAGTGGTTCTGGTTTCAGCTTCCTATAATAGGCTTGTTTGCATGCCAGAGGCGCATTGCCACGAGGCCTGGGCCTTAGATCCCTGATCACTGTCAGAGACTCAACTCAATCTTCACCTTCACCCTCGACTGATAATACATCACCTAGACAAACAGTGGTTTTAACCTATCTACCGGTAACATAAAATACAACTGGAATGGGTTCAGCATAGCACTGGGTATGAGGCTGGCTAAGTTTGTTTTACATTCATAGCCTTGGTTTTTATTTCAAAGAAACCATTAGGAGCGACACCTATAGATTAGACTGGGATTAGATTAGATATCTTTATTAGTCCCACACGGGGAAATTTCAAGTTACAGCAGCACATATAAGACAAGACACACACAGAGAGATACTGCAAAAAATAATGAAAAATAAGAGCGATTCCATAGAAATAAGGAAAAGAAAAGAACAGATTGAGTGCAACATGAAAGTTCAATAAAGAGACATCGTCAGTTATATATTAATATACAGTTATATAGTCATGCAGTTCTATAGTTATACTGTTATTGTTATATAGTAATATACAGTTGCATAATAATTAATAGTAATGAATAATTATAATAACAAATAATAATAATAATAATTGACGTAGTAGCGTGTTTTCTAAAGTGAGGGTCTATGTTTTTTCCCGCCTGAGGATAATCATGCACCTGTCCATGCACCTGCTCTGCGTCCAGACTCATCAACACCCTCCTTTAAGAATCCTGCTGGGAATAGAGGACGGCGCCAGAGAATTGATTGCCTTGTGTGCGGTAACCACGGCTGTATTTCTACTCAATGAGAGTTTGATATTTATTCTAAGTAGATATTCGTACCTGCTATTGTCTCATATTGTTCTGTACCGTTCCTTCCAGTGTCCTCCTGGGAAAGACCCTTCACTCCACCCAGCCTCCACCACGGTTGCCACATCACCTCGCTCACCCCCCTGTTCCATTCCCCCAGACTCCTTCATTACCTCCGATTAACCCGGACTATTTCCCCTGTCATCCGCAATCCCTGTTTCACTGTTCTCTTAATAAATCACTGTAATTCACACGGAGACTCAGTTTGCTCTTGGATCCAGCACGAAAGACTCCTAACAAACGCTACGATTGTAACAGTATACTCTCTATTTGGCTGTTTAATTCAGAACAACAATATTTAACGATTGCACAGGCCCTGCGTGCTTATGTGATTAACTTTCTTATCTTTGTAGAGGATGAGGACAAGAAACAGCATACACTCATGAGCAAGAGTATGGATTTTTCAGGGCAAAAAAAACCCAGCGACTCGGCCGTGCAGAAATCACTGTACAAGCTATTACCAGGGATGGAAATGAAAGAGCCCAACATAAATTACATCATATGTGAATCTTATATAGTGAAGCTTAAAATACTTCACGTGATAATATTGTATTCTTACCATTCATATCTGATTTCACTGCACACACTTTATTGCATATTCGTGAATGTAAAGTGGCTCATAAATTTATTGCACTAAAACAACTCTTTAATATTCAACATTTCACTAACAATGCATTTAGGGGATAAGGAAAAAGGCTGGAGTCACTTTCATGGTGATAATTATGTGTGCATTTACGTAACTTTCTATTTAGTTATGTGATCAATTTCAGCATTTAGCTATGTGATCAATTTCAGCATCTTTAATCTTGACAGTTGTGAATATCAAGAATGAGGGTTGTCATGAGTATGTAACTAGAGACTAAGCATAACATTAGAGCATTAAACTGAGACAGATTAAATCAGACACTGAGCTGGAGTTCACAAGAAGCAAATGTGGGGAAAATAATTAGCTTGTATAGTTAATTTACTATTTGCTCAGACCCGGAAAAAACAAATGAAAGTTTGTACTGAATTGCACAGCATCATATTCCTTCTGCATTGCATTGTATCCCATTCAATCACATTGTTTTAAATCACATCCTGATGGATCGTATTGCATTGGGACAGGAATAAAGTGCGCAGAATGCAAGCTGATACCCAAACATTTTCAATATATTACATAATCCATGCAGATGAAGATGGAAGGTGATAAAAGGTTTAAAAACAGATTCATATGCTGACGTTTGCAAAGTTTGTACTTTTCTCAGAGACAGGTGCGTGTTCTAACCTGCTGAGGTCCTCCGTGCTGCCGGAGGGGCTGACTTTTAGGTGGAGGTGTGGTGAGGTAGCGCCTGAGGGGTCCTGGCGAGGGAGCGGTATTGAGACTGTCTCCACCATCATTGGGCTGGGGCTTCTCATCTCTGAGGTCAGGGGCAACACTATCGGTATGGAGAGAGGCCTTGTGTGGGGTGACCCGACAGCACATCGGGGCTGGGGGATAACTTGAGCCATGCCGTCACTCTTCCCTTTCCTCACCTGTTTTACAAATACAAGAGGTAACTCTCGTGACTGGAAACACGAGAAAGCGTGAGAGGTAATTGATGCTCTGCCGTTCATATTTCTGCACAGTCAAGTTTATTCTATTGCATACCACACAGGAAGTTGTCAACCACTGCTCAGGTTACAATAAAACATGCATCGAGGATCTCCTGAGGCAAAGGTGAGGCAAAGCGCGATACACAAAAGAGACAACAGGGGAAAAAAGGATAAACCTGCAAAGCTGTAAAGTTAAACCGATGTTTTCTTACCGTGCTGACCCTGAGTGGGTACAGACTACGAGAACCGCCGATTGTCGTGTAAGAGAAGAACCTCAGCCTAATTACAGCAACTCTGTGTGTCCCCTTCTGCATTTTTGCACGGTTTTAAGGATAGCTGAGAGTAGTGTTGAAGAGTATATCAGAGTGATTTGGTCGCTAATTGTATGAGGAGAGGCTGTGTGTCGACTAAAGTGGTCTGGCTGCCTTTGTCGTTTGGTAAAGGGAGTGTGTAATGGGTCTGACACCAACAGTTTTGGTATTGATAATGGTCAACAGACTCAATGCTAAAAAGGGGCACTGATCTGGACAGACATCTGTCAGTTGAATTAAATGAACAACTGTTTTGTGTGTGTGTGTGTGTGTGTGTGTGTGTGTGTGTGTGTGTGTGTGTGTCTAATTACCAGTGGAATGTTTCCATTTAGGGTTTAAACTAATGGGACAATCTAAAATCTATGAATGTCAACTCCATTTGGACAATCATTGCTGTGCTTAATGGGTAGATATTATTAGCTCCATGTGCTGCTTTAGCTGGACCTGGAATTGACAGCCAGAACCCCCTCAAGGTTATTTTTATTGATTTGGCTACATTTGTAATTCACAGACAGCCAAAAAAGAGGGAAAAGTAGAGCATAGCTACAGGAAAAATGGAGGTTGGAGGACATCTCATCATACTTAAAGAACACATCATGGAAAAACAATGGTAACCTTAAACCAGGGTAAAAACACATTTATATCAGCCACCTCCTTTAATAAAGATGTCCAAATTATGTCTAGTAGGCTCATAAAGGCACACCTTTATGTTACAATAAAGAGATAGCCAAGGTCAAGTGAAAGTGTTGATGCCATTCATAATGACCAGTTTTCTAGAATGGAACATTTTAGCCCTAAAATTCTAGGACTATTTTCATGGTGGCTGGAAATGCACTATGAATGAGTTGTTCTCTATTTTGTTCTCTATATCAAACCTAGTACATTTCCAATAGTTTTGTATGATGCTGACATTGTGAATATCTATCTTAGTATTCAATAATCAGCTTTGTCCTATAGGAGCTGTCATAATTATATTGGTCTTTGAAATCCACTATTAATCCACCACTATAATACTTTTGACTGGACACAAAATTTCATAATGGAAAATTCACACCAAAAATCTGATAAAATATTTTGAACAAAGCCATTTACGGAATGGAAGAACATGGCATAGAAAAGAGCCCAGATAAAACAAAAATAATAATAAAAAAAAATAACCCTACATGTAGGAGTCAAAACAGTCCAGATGGCAGACAAGCTAGACAGCCCAAAACAGGGATATGGCCTGATTCGTAAATCATGGATTAACCAATAATATGAAGTTTTGTGAATGAAATTTCAAAAATCCTAAATAGAATGTTGAGAGCACTTTCGTTTTAGCATGATTACAGGCTGAATAATTTGCAGCAAATGAACTACTGTGTGAACAATGAGTCTGTATATGGATGACAGCAACAGATTCAACGATAATCTTGTGTGTCCAAAGATCATCTGTCATATATCCATGCCCTTTAATGACACATCAATCATAAATCAAGCAGATAACACAGGCTAGTTAAGGGCTCACAAAATGATATGGTCATGTTATTTGGCCGTGTTTGACTTGGAAATGCTATGTCACGTACTGACTCATAACTCTTACACATCCAACTATTGGATGCATCTCTGTAATCTGTGAGTGATTACATCCAAACATCCAAGGTTTCCTCATCCCTGCTGACCTTAATACTGTAGCGGCAAATATCAGGAACAATTCTTTTAGTCTGACCTTTAAGAGGAAAGCTGTTTTATTGAAGCGTTTCTCTAGGTGTGTTCTTTGGGAAATAGAGTTATAAAAGTAAATATTAAAGGTTACGATTAATCAATGTCATAAATTATTAAGGAAGTTTCCTTGATTGTGACTCAGCCAGTGTGATTTTTACTGAAAATGAGTCATATACGAGCGACTGATAGAAATCAACAAACTTGTTTTCATGCTAAAGGTGCAGTATGTGAGATTTGTCTGTGTGTTATGTGCTTATTGTATGTTTATGTTACAGTCTGTTTGGATTACATAACCCCAGTTTTAATGACTATCCTGGCTGCTTATACCTATAGTAACAGCATGTGGACATACTGTATTTCTACATGGAGGACTTCGGCCAGTCATAGTTGCCCTGATAGGTGAGAAAATAGAATTCTGCGACAATATGGAAGATGTGAAAAAGATTCACAATCCAATGGGTGACATTATTGAAGATTTGTTTCAAATCTATACACCGTGTATGGGAAAACTCATTTCCTGCACCTGTGTTTCCCTAGTACCATCCTCTATTTAGGACAACATTTGCAGGTTTTTAATCTACTCATTGCAATAAGCGAAAGGATAAGAGCACTGGAAATTAACTTGTTTGGCTCGTGGTCTCTGTCTCAGTAACACACTGTTCAAAAGAGGATCAGAAATGGCTCTAATGTGGTGTTTTCTGACCTTGGTGGCATCCAAAGCACTTTACAGCAAGTCACTACAGCAGCGGCAGCACATTATCCTGCTGTCAATTTGCGCTTCTTTTATCTGCAATGACACTCGTAACTCTTATACCACATCTAAGATGCCAGATCTTTTTTATAACAGAAGATATAACAAAGATTTAGTCTTGAACTGAAGCTAACCTCAGAAAACGCATGTAACCACACAACATGAGCACGGGCATGAGTCTGACGATTTGATCTAAAAAGTGAAACAATTGCACTGATTTTAGACTAGATAATATTTAGAAGGGAGAATATAATATACTGTATGCTGTATTTAGAATATTTAGAATGGAGCGCTAGTTCAAATAGAGAGCTGTGTCATAACACAGCTCTCTATTTGAACTTGCGCTCTCTTCTAAATGATATTGTATTTCATATAAACAAACAGGAAATTTCAGTTCTTTAATAATTACAGAATGTCATCTTTGTGGCAGTACTCATCTGTAACAGCAGCTGGAAAAGCATACCATAGCTTTTGTTTGTGCCTCACTGCAAATAAGTGAGCTGCTGTTTCCTGCAGCAGATTGCCTTTATCAAATTAAATCATGTGACTGAGCAGCGAGGCCACAAGCATCAGAGACCGTCTGACAGATAACCTCCAGCTAATCAGCACCAAGGCAATACAGCAGATAAGAAAGAGGGAAGCATGTATGGGATAAGGTGAGAAACAGGCTGCAGTAAACCATTAGGTCAAGCCCTTAAACAAGAATAATTAATCACAATGACAGCAACAAACTGTACCTTGAGTTTCCTTGGCCTTGCCTTTGGCGATTTGGCTGCAGACTTGTCCACAGGCTCTGCATTTTCTGCTGGTTTTTTGTGTCCAACCTAGGAAAATATATGAAGACAGAGGAAAAAATATATCAAATGTAGCAGTGCCAGTTTAGCAAAGCCAAATCAGCTATGAAGGTAATGCTGGAGAATATTGGTGAGTATGTTTACAGTAAATAAATACATATTTTTATACAGTTCTATACAGTTAAATTTCTAAGACCACCACCCTGTGTAAGGTGGTGTGACGTGATGTAGGGCATCACAGCTGCCCTACAATAAAAGCACTGGTAATTACTACATTTTTTTAGGTTTATATTGTGGTTAATGGACCACTATGTAGAAGCTTTTTAATCAAAATGATTCGTTGCAATAATATAAATATTATTAGTTAAGCATGAATATTTCATATTTACTGAAGTAGTAAAATAGTAGTGTTCATTATTATGGCTAAATTACAATGGCAAATTTTAATGTTTCCTTGTATTCCTGAACAGAAAAAAATATTAGAGGTTACCTGATACGCTTGATTAATTTCTGATTGCTCTTGACGGTACAATGTCAAGAGCTCACTGAAAATGAAAGCGTCCACATTGAATCATTTCATGACGCTGAATGGTCTCGTGTGCTCCAATGAACACTGTACATACATAGCAATTCACTTTACCTCAATTCAGTTTGTTTCCTTTGTAAAGTCTGACCAATTCAGTGTGCAAGCACTATGACCTTATGTTGTGACCTATGGAAATGTTTTCTGTTAACTTTTTTTTTTTTAAATCTCACTAAACATCAATAATTGTACATGTTTTAACATGTTAAGAGTTTGCTCAGTGCTTGCTCAGACAGTTCCACATCAGCTTTAGGTCTTTCATGAGGGAAAATGCAAACGCTCGGTTATGTTATTTTTAAAGACAAAGACTGACTATAAAGTGTCGTCATCCTTCAACACTAAATCCAATTCAACTGCAGCTACAAATGCGGGCCTTAGAAAGCAGCTTTTCCAAAACACACCCATGTTGTGATAATCACGTCACACAGGATCACATGGTTGGTGTTTTGTGGGTCTATGTGAGGGAATTTGAAGGTTTCAAGCAAGTTTGACCTGGCAATGTTGTGCATAAACAACAATAATGCGTTTTAAAGCACGTAGACTCAAAACAAAGGCAGAGTCAAAGGCATTTCTGCAGAAGTATGCACCTTCACCCTGGGAGCTGCTGCTGGTGTTTTTGCGTTGAGGTAACCGGGTAACTTGTTTTTGTCTGCATCTGTCACGTGTGCCTCCTGGGAAAAGAGGACAAAGACAACACAGGTCACCGGTTTGTGAGCCGTGTCTGACATACAGTAACGCAACAAAGAGAGCAACAAGGCATGCATTTCTGTCATACTTCTACTGTGACAGGAGCCTCACAATCACTGCAGAGTTTGTTGTTGTTAACAAAACTAAGGCTGAAACTAAAACTACCACTGCTAAGGAATCCAGGTGACTAAAACAAAAATAGACACTTTTGGACATGAAAATTGCAACAACCAAAAAACTACAATGAAAACTAATCCCTAGTAAAACTTTATAAGTTTATACGGCTCCAGACTCCCTTCCCCACAAATAGCGCAACTGTTTTACAACCTTGTAAAAACAAAGTAATATGAGCATGAACATTATGACAGTGTTGAATTATTTGAATTATTCTGTCAACCTTATTGAATGTGTACTTTTTTCCATCTCTGAGCTTTAAAAACAAGATTCAGAATAGATGGGGTGGAAAATCTACATTTTCAAGCGCTACATACTACATACACTCATAAACACTTGTGAACGCCTCTTGCTCATCAGCAATTTATGACCCAAGCTAAAGGCAACACAGATCATCATGTGCTGCATTCAAAGGCATTTAGACGAAGGTCAGAAGTCGACTGGGGCCTCTGCAGACTGTGTGTTAGAGTGTGATAGTATTTTTGTGTACCTAGATGTGCGCGTGTAAGATGATCTTATTCTGACTGAGGGGTTTCCAATAAGGATCTTGAGACTTTATCAACACACTACAGACATTCACGACCTAAAATATAGGTGAAAAAATGACTGATTGGATGAATCTTCCTTTTCTATGTTACATCTGGATTTCTTTATATTTTTTTAGATGGTAAGCGCAGTGCGACGTGGGAACCAGATACCATGCTTCATGACTCCAAAAAGGCTCACGAGGCACATCCGCCAGAGTTCAAAGGTCAAACCGAATCCATCGCGTCTTCACCTCAGTGGCATCAAATGGATCACATCATATTTCACGTTCACAACACAATCATCAATCTTAAAAGTAGAAATCTGGACGGGTTTTTTATTTCCACTCCTCACGTGGCAGTAACACCCCCCCCCCGATAACATTAAAGTAGTGAATATTCCTGTAGTTCCTTTTACTCGTTCCAATGCACAGACTTCAGTTTATTGTAGTTTGCTTCTACACTCCACACATGTCTAACGGCTTCAAAGGGCTCCTCTGGGTTAAATATGCACAAAAACAAATTAATAAACATAAACAAGGGAATTGAAGAAATAGTCATCGCCCAATAGTTCATAAATTGCACTTATAATAAAGTAAGCAAATCGCAAAATCTAAAATAGAGAATATCAGAAAAAAAGTTATAAAGGATCTTTGATGCCATCAGACTATTAAACTGTACTTGACATGATGTGCAATGTTTACACAGTTTGTAGT
>JAPTHA010000001.1:1817941-1829561 GCA_029814585.1 Gymnapogon annona
TTCCATAGTTATACCCTCATTGTATACAGTAAGACATCATCAGTTATATAGTAGTAAACCGTTATATAGTCATACAGCATAAAACAACCGCTTACAGCTAAACAACCATGTCGTGTTTATCCAAACTTTACCTCATTGAAATGTGACAAACGTTATGGTTCTAGAGGAGGAATAACGGGGTAAATATATTTTCTTCTGTATTTTTAAACATTTTTTACCCTTTGTTGGTAAAAACACATTGGGATCGGGATCAAGATCTCATTTTCAAGTGTGACTTGTAAACACAGCGTGTGCCTGCACGGTCACGTATTACATCAGGACCTGTTTGGCCCATGCGGGTCACTTCAGTCACATTGAGTTCATCCTCTAAACTGACAGACTTAAATGTGTAATATGAACGAGCAAACACAAAAAAAGTCAGGTTTTGCAAAAAAAAAAAAAACTGTTGTAAGCCTTCTTAAGTCAATTTTCTGCGTTTTTGTGATTTGTTTCACAACATCTTCCTTTATGTTGAATTTTTCTGTAGATGCAACACGACTAAGCGCCCAAAGGTAAATGTCCCGTCACTGTGGGACAATAATGTGAGTCTTGAATCTAAACTATTTGAAATATTCAACTATTCTTTTGCGAACCCTCTAAATTCCCTGCCTATGCATTTGCTCATCCGTGTTCTTTTCAGCGGTGTTCTTTCCTTTTGTCTAATTATTCTGGAGAAATGGGCAGCAATTTGCAATCAAGGCTGAGTGCTCACAAACAAAACAGCTTCCAGGATGTTACATAAAAGACTTAATTGTCAGATGTCGGCACATTTATATAATAATTTATGAGGGCAACCGCATACTACCTTTTTCTATTCTAGTCATCCCACTGTATTTATCTGACGTAGTCTTGAAATTTTATGTTCTATCATTTCTCTTAAGACTGCTTTTTTTTTTTTTTATAAGGCAACTTTACCTGACAGGCCGACTTAAGCTCATCTGGGGACTCGTAACCAGCACAGATCATGGAAGGCCGCAGCGTATCCCACCAGTAAGCAGGCTTACTGCACGTCTTGAAGTCGATAATAGGAAGGGCTGCTTGATTCAGGTGCTCAGACACTTTAGGGATAAGGTTACCTGAGACGGAATTCAAAAATAATATTCAGGCCAAAGCATCCATCAAAGATTGAATATAAATTTGTTTCACCAATAAACTTAAAAAAACAACAACAAGAATCATTGCTGCTGAGTTTTTTTTTCCTGCTGATTAGAGTTTTAAAGACTGATTATGGAGCATATTAATTAGAGCAATGATTGTTAGCCTGGGGTGCGTCGTGCCCCATGACAAGCAGAGGGCTTTGTCTACTCTGATGTTACCACTTGTGAAAAATAATCGTAAATAATAATGAGAATACTTCTATACCTAATAAGATCATAAAAAACTTGTATGGACCCACTCACAACACATTTGGACCACTGGCATATCTTTGACTCCGAGGAAAATATGTTAGAACCAATGAACTAGAGGATGATAGTGGGTTTTTAAAGGACAATACAATCCTAAAAAATTGCTGATAAATAGATTAAGCACGTGATGTCAACCCTCGGTCAGAAATGTTTTTCTGTTTTTCCATTATAAATTGAATCATTTTTAGAAGAGGACCTCTAAGTCAAAGTAATACATATCTAAAAAAACACACACTTATTTGTATAGTTTAACATAAAAAAATCTAGGGAATTGTGAATATAAGGTAATTATCGATTTTTTTTAAAGTCAATAATTCAAGTTGTGTAGATTCTAATTAACCGGTCTCTGCAATTGGATCATAATTCTGGACGCAGTTATAGCTTATAAAATGCATTATGAATCACCCAAACTCACTGACTGCTCTATCTCTAACACTGAAACTGCAATCACGGTTTTCCGACAAAACCATGAGATTACATTTCAGTTGAAGCTACTTTTCAGTCACTTCGTTTTCCTGGAGTAGCACTTCAGCCTCATGAGTCAAGTCAAACTACACTGTACCTTTCTCATCTCCCCATCCAGTGACAAAGCAGTTTGTCCCCCCGGGCATCACAGCCTCCGGCTTTGGGAGACAAATTGGGCTGATCTCCCTCGTCATATTGACGGGCTCGGCCAAATGGACCAGGGCCACGTCGTTGGTGATATCGCTGGGATCCTCCTCGTAGACAAAGCCCTCGTGTTTAATGATTCCGTCTACTTTATAACAGGCCTCTGCTGAGGGGACGTCCATGGAAGAGTTCATGTGGTGCTTCCCCAGACACATGCGCCAGAACCTGGGTATATGCAGGGGACTGAAGAGCAAATGACAGACGACAGAGATTAAAAACCATGTATGTCATGTACTACAGGCTCTGTTCACGCATCACTAATGCAATTCTGATGTTTAGAAAGCGAAGAGTGCAAATAAACACCCTCTAGAGCAGGCGTGTCAAACATGCGGCCCGGGGGCCAAATGCTGCCCACCAAAGGTTGCAATCCGACCCGTGGGATGAATTTGTGAAATGCAAAAAGTACACCTTCGATACTTTAAAAAAATTATAGGTCAGGTTCCACGTACAGACTGGGACATATGTTACCATAATAATCTATAAATAGTCCCGACTACAAATTTTTCTCTGTGGAAAGGTAAATTTTTCATGTCATTTTTCTGTATTTTACACTAAAACAAAGTGTTGTTTAACAAAAACAACATAATCTGAAGAAATACAAACAACCTGAGATGTATGAAGAGAAGTCTGTGTAATTTGATCAATATTCTACCTGTGATTAAAAATTTTGTGTATTTGTAGTTCCAGTGATCTGTCAGTTGTAAATTCTAAACTGAGGTAAAATATTGTTAAAATGACACTTATTTTTCTTCATAGTTTTGAGGTTGTTAGTGTTATTCATTGTTTTATTGACAGTTTGTTGATGTAAACATGTTCATCATATGAGGACAGTTTGGAGTTGACATTATTGATATAATTCTGTTATTATTGGACTGGTCCAGCCCACGTTAGACCTAATGTGGCTTAATTTGACCCCTGGACTGAAATGAGTTTGACACTCCTGCACTAGAGTGTTAAAACATTTAAGCTGATTCCAGCTACAACCTGTAGACTTGATTTCTTTAGCATTATAGCATAATAGCCTGAGTCTTTTTTTTTAGCCAAATTGTGATATAATGTATTAAATGAAGCAGCCACTGCAAAAAAGGCCCGTACAAAAATCAGAAAATTAAACTCATTATTGGGTTAAAATGTCCTATTTGAAATCCAATTATCTGCAAGTGCAGTAAGAAAATTACACTTGTTAAAAATAAAATAATATTATCTAAGGATTGTAGAATGTTGATGTTGTTATTTAAATACTGTAGTTTCAAGTCTTCATAGTAAGATACAGTCACAAGCAGTCAGGAGAGGCAGGTGAGGATGTGCCTCACCCGACAGTCTTGGAAATAAAAAAATAAGTGTAATATGAAAAAAAAAAAACCCAATTAAATGGCTATATTTATCCAGTGGTGTTCATTTTAATGGTATTTTTCCAGTTAAGTTCAGGTACTTTTTTTTTTTTCAAAATTGCTGGATTTTCACATTTACCATTGAAATACTGAGAAGAGATGTATATTGAAATTAGAAGAAGTCAACAGTTGTGTTCCCCTGGAGAAAATAACCTACTGGGTGCAAAAAAAGAAGTAGGATTTTGTTTCTAAGATATGGCAACCATTCTTAGCCTTCATGGAGAATTTACCAGCGCACCACATTGGTTCAGCTCTATATACCTGAGCGGGGCGAATTGCACGGTTCACTTATTTATGTTTTGTTTAGTCTGTTTGTGTTGTCTTCTGGTGAATGAATGCAACTAATATTGTCTAATCAAAAATGTAAATAAAATGTATATTTTAAAAAAAACCTGTGCTGGCATTCTACACTGAGACCATATGTCTATGTCTGTGTATGTCGCTATTAAAGTATTTAAACAATTTTGTTACGTGAACTAAATTTCCAGTGTACAGGTTTTTTTTTTATCAGCAGCTGTTACTAGTTTCCTGTGTGATCATAAAACCACTGCGAAGAGCCACTGAGTGAGGCACACAGTTCTCCTGTCCTCCTGGTAGGGGGCTCTCACAACCCCAGGGAGTTAGCAAGAGTTAGCAAGTCAAGTGCAACCATCCATTTAGTTTTACCCTCCTCGCTTTAAAAATGAAGGAATACATATGTAAATTGGAATTTCTATCAAAGCAGGAGGTAATAATTAAAGGAAGACCAACGGGTTTGCTAAAGGCTTTGCTGGAGACCACGGGACAGAAGACTTGCTCTCGCAACAAATTGTTCCAGCTAACGCTAAGTGTTCCGGCTAGTGCTAACTGTTCCAGCTAATAGTAAGTGTTCCAGCTAATGCTAAGTGTTCCAGCTAGTGCTAACTGTTCCAGCTAATACTAAGTGTTCCAGTTAATGCTAAGTGTTCCAGCTAATGCTAACTGCTCCATCTAGCGCTAACTGCTCTTGATAGTGCTAACTGTTCCAGCTACTACAGCGTCAGGCATTCTCAGCACTGAAAGGACTCGAGACATACAGTCAAAACAGGACTGAACAATGGCAACTTTCTTTCCTGGCAGTGATTTCCACTGAGACAAAAAGACTTTAAAAAGTGAAGGACTAAAAGGACAACTTCTATGATCAAGTGATTGGCGCTTTTGTTCAGAGCGGCCCACAGACTTAATTTATAAGTAAAGGTAAGACTATAATAGTGATAATGATTTCTTTCAGCTTTTGCCCTTCTGGGGTCGCCACAGCGAATCCAATTCGCATATTAGATTTTGGCAGGAGTTTTTATGTCGGATGCCCTTCCTGACACAACCCACTGGACGCTCATCCCGGGAATCGAACCGGGTTCCCTATGCACCAGCCCGGTGCCTTACCAACTGAGCTATCCAGCTGGGAAAATAAGACAATAATAGCATTTTTTTAAAATAAAAAATTAAATGTGCTTTTTTGTGTGCTACAGTTTCTATGTGTGAAGAAAGCTCATACGAGATTTTAAACATAACCTCTTAACTGCTGCCAATCAAATTGTGAATAAGCTGTACTCTTAACTACGGTAACAGTTGTATGAAGATGTAATGACTTAACAGGTATGTACAGAAAAAACTGCATTGAACAAGTCAAAATGTCTTGAGGGTAAACAGTTACTGTGTCATCCACACTCATCCCTAATAATGGAGGTAGTTTTGTTATAAATGTTGATTAAAAGTAGTTGTAATGTCTAAGCGGAGTAGCTCAAGATGAAAATTCTTGGAACAAGCCAAATAAGCTTAGCATGATTAAGACTCAAAAAGTAAATGAATCTAAAAAACTATCTTTCAAGGTAAATTTTCCAAATATCATATAAAAAATTATGACATGGACCATTATCATTAGCCTATGAGGATAATGATATGTGAAAATTAATGTTCAATACGTATCATTTACAAATGTTTAGGTAGTTATGTTGATATGCATTATCACAGACTAGTAAGTCCAACTCAAATACATCCTTTACATATTCAAATAAACACTGGTGGCTTCTATTGGCTCATTATATCTGCTACTTTCAGTATAAGTTCATGTAAATGAGGTCTACAAACCATGAATTACCAAAAGGAGTGTAAAAAAAATGTGATGATGAATTAGACTACAAATAAAAAGGAGACATAACTGGGTAATAAGTTCAAGATTTATAAAGATTTGTTTTAAAAAGGGGACAATTTTCCCTGCAAAGACCATTAATGCTATAAATTGAAATAAAACTGAAGTTATTTAATGAAAGTAACATACTAAATTTCATCCAGAAACTGGGACAGAATCCAAACCAATCCAATCCAACCAATGAATTGAAAATGGATCAAATTGACTTCAGGAAGGTTGAAACCATCCCATCTGTGAATGAGAGGTACTGGACTCTATGGTTAACACTTACAACATGAAACAATGTGCTGCAGTTAGGATCCACTCCTCATGAATCAGAGAACCTCCACAGCCATGCATGTACGGTACAGGAGGAAACGGTGAAGCCTGCAGAAGATAAACGTAACACAATAAAAACTCCCCTTTGTCATGGTAGAAATATAAGAAGTTTAACCATTTAACCCCGGAGTTAAATGGTTGCTCATTAATTACTCTGTGTTTTATTGTGTCCGGTTTATTTTGATCCCCATTCTACAAATCGCTCGGGGTGCACTGAGCATGCTCAGATGTCTATTCTATCACCATGTTTTAACATTTTAACAATTGAACACATGGTAGATTTTTTTTATGAATGTTTAAACTAAATCAGAATTCGAAACGCTCACCACACACACGTCAGATAGATAGATGGAAGTTAACAGTGACCTGCATGGAAACCTGCCACGGCCAGGAGTGGGGGATCACCTCCACTCCATTGACCACCTTCAGAGTGGCGTTGCTGGGGGTCACAGCAGGTTGTCCACAATTTTCTGGCCAGGCTGAGCGGAGAAACGATAAGATAATAATTATAGCTCATTCAGTCAGGATTTTTGCACGATAGTACATATATATGCACGTAGAGGAGAAATATAAAGGTACAATGTTAAACAACAAAATCCATAGTTGAATCACAGCATATTGTAATTAAACTGGTCTTCAAAGGACATGAGCCTTCTGAGTCTATTCCTCGTCTGTGTTTCACTTTGTAGAAAATCTATCCCATTACACATGTTTTATGTAATCAATGGTATTTTCAGACCCGCATTGGTTAAATACATGAATCAAAGCAGCAATTATCAATCATTGATCAGCCTGCATGTGACTGCATGGTTATTTTGTGTCTCACATAAGAGAGAAGCACAGAAAAGTCAAGCATCTGTATTTAGTCTGTAGACTTGGACTGAGAGGAGAGAGCTGCTGAGAGGTGCTTTACATTTTGTCTTCCTCATTTTGGCTCTTGCAGCTTTATGCACAGGTTTGAGGAGTCTATTCTTCACTGGAATATTTAAAGTTGTTACAGGCAAATATAGGTTAAAGGCGTAAACTTGTTTTATTATCACCAGATGGAAATCAGGGCACGGGAAAATCCTGCTGGTATATTTACAGTTCTAGTCACTGACGGACCCTTGTGATCACACGTCACATGGTTCAGTTCTATGTCCTGTTCATTCTATCTGACAGGGAAGAACATTTTTAAAGACTTGGATGTGTATGCACTCACTGATAGTGATGTTGTCCCATGGGTTTGGAGGAGAAGGTGGTAAGGTGGGTACAACACTAGCATTGGTGGTCCAGTATCCACGGAAACCTTTCTGCTGATTAACTCCATTACTCAAGAAGCGAATGATCGCAGTGTTACCTGTGACGTGGATACTAGGTGGGGGCGAAAAGCCACAGAATCGACCTGTATAACCGACAAGACAGGGGTGGTTATTAATTAATAACACTATATCGGTAACATAACTTAGTACATTTGTTTGGTTGGTTGGATGAATGGTTGAATGGATAGATGGGTGGCTGGATGTATGATAGATGATGTGGATGAATGATGGATGACGGATGGATTAATGGATGGATGAATAGATGTACTTTAGTGATTCTAAACTGGTGAACTGTAGTGCAGCTGCACAGTAAGATGTGAAAATAGAGCACAATAGCAAACGCTGCATGTAATAAATCAGACGCATAATAACAGAGCTGGATAGTTAATTACGATGCTAAAATCAATTGTTATGGCCAGCCTGGTAAAGATGCTGAAGGAGAGGTAAGTGCAGAACAGTGACTGACCTTGTGATGTCATGCTTCCTCCATTGAATATCTCCACATAGTCTACACACTTTCCAAGTACGTTCACAGCTTGCAGCTCAAAATGAGTGAAGACCACATGGATATTTGTTGCCGTGGGGATCTTGATATGCCACGTGCATACAGACTGGGCTTGGTAGTCACTAGGCCAGTTTGGAGAAATGAGTTCACCCTGCTCACTGCTGAAGCTTCCTCCACAAGAAGCTGTGTGAGTGGATGGAAATATAACGAAGAATAGTGAGAGAAAAAAAAAGACAGAGAGAGAGAGAGAGAGAGAGAGAGAGAGATGAGATCCTGACAGGGAACGCACTATTTTCTCACCATCGGCTTCCCTCACAGTCATGTCAGATTTCTCATGTCTTACCTTCTGAAGGGTCCACAGCCCTCCAGGTGGCAAAGAAGCCTGTATCCACCACTCTGTCATTGGTGGAGAAGCTTATGTGAAGGGTGTTTCCACTACTCACCACGTCTCGGGGAGGAATATGGCTGCAGTGGGTGCCTGAGGTAAACATGAGGAAGTGTGAGGCTGACAGGAACAGCTGTATTGCATTGCACCTCCTGCTCCCAGAGATTAGTCATGACCTGCTTCTCACTGGTTTTTATTTGTTTATATGCGTGTATACCAGTGTTATTACAGACAGACAAAATGTAAAAATGAACGTTACAGTGACAGTGTAATTTGGTTTGATGAAATAAAAACACAACAACTGAATAAAAGCTGCGATTGACAAACTAAATAGAAAACAAAATTGCTTCCTTGATCGATGATCAGTGACTTCATTATGGGGGCTGATAATCAAACGACGCTCTATTGTGCATTATTAAGACCTGCTGTCTGATACCACAGCTCTCACAGCAGTGACCTGAGAGTAATGCTTGTTTTAGTCAACTACTCCGTGATAAATAATCTCATTGTGACATGTCATCCACACAATATATCGAACTACATTTGAGGGAATAGGTACAAAATATATCAATTAATTAAAGACTGACAAGGTTACTTTATCTGAATGAAACAATGCCCATATTCATACCTAGGGATCCTAGTCTGTCGCTGAGGCTGACTTTGTCATTCATGCATAGCTCACTCTCCTCCAGAGAGAAGTTGTGGAAATGGAGGTGGACCAGTTTCCCTTCGGGCACCTGGATGTCCCACTGGCATCGAGCATTGTTGCTGTAGCTGCTGGGGAATCCCATAGAGGACACTGAGCCCTCATAGCCTGTCGCATTCTTCAGACTGCCACAGCCAGATGCTGGAAAGGAAGGACGGAGGGTGAAAACCACCGTGAGCACCTTCTCTTGGCTTTGTTTCATCTTCAGTCTTTTGAGACAACTGGGTGGGTGTGGGTCGTACTCTGTTCATTGTAGATGTCCCTGCGCATGACGTTTTTGACCCAGGGAAGATAGGCAGAGAACCGGGTAAATACAGACGGTTTCTTATTCATGATGCATCCGATTGGGCCAAAGCTGGTTATGCCATGAACCTCCCAGGGACTGTCCATGGTATCCCGGCACACCAGAGGACCACCCGAGTCTCCCTGTACACACCATAGATACGTCAGACAAAAACACGTCTACATACGGCTATTTTCTCAGGTGGTGCCAAATCCTAAGTAAACACACTGTCACGTCTGCCCCGAGGCGTTAGTTTTTGTCTTGTCCTTTCCTGTTTTATTTTGGTAGATTCCTCTCATATCTTGTCTGGTGTTGATACTTCCTTGTTTCCCCACTTTCTCACCTGTGTGATTATCTGTCCCCTCCCTGATGTGTTTCACCTGTGTCTCATTGTCTCTCCTCCCGGTGTGTATTTAAGCCCCTGTCACTCTGTCTCTCGTTGCCAGTTGGTATTTTCGTTCTCCCGAGATACTTACCTGCACGACTTCCTAGATTGTTCAAACCTTGCTCTCGTTTTTTGGACCTTTGATCTTGTCTTGCCCCTTTTGTACTCTTGTTAGATTGGACTGTAGATTACTGTACTCTTTGACCACTCTGCCTCGATCTGTATTGCCTGTTCTGCCTGCCCCTCCTCGGTACCTTCGCCCTTGCCTGTCTGATCGCCGAACATGGACCGTCCCCGACCTCACACTGGATTACCCTCATTTGTAGGACTTATCATAAGGACTAATAGAACGTCATCTGGTCGTTTGTTTGGTGAAGCATTAAATAAACTGGACTTGTTAACTCATCAATATACTCCGTCTCGGCATTTGGGTCCTCACTCTACATTCGGACGTGACACACACAACTCATGTCTAAACCATATGGTTTAAAAATGAATACAAATTAAATTAGTTCTGCCAGGTTGAACCTTTCTAAAATGATTTATCACCATTTATTACAATACTATCACATGGATTTTCATTTAATTCACTGATTCATTGATTCATTGATTCAACTCCATTGGTTATACTGGTCAACCAATATTGTAGAAGATGGTAGTATTTCTATAGTAACTACGTAGCCTCTGAAAATGCCAAGTGGGTCATATCTGATGACTATGAAAAGACGAATAAACTTTATTTTACGCCAATTATTGACATGTATTGGTAGGATTAGTGGATCAATATGTATTAAACCGTTTACAAAAATCTCACAATATGACAAAACAATTAATGGACTATGTAGGAGGGGCTGTGGACAGTTTGGGGATTATGCACATGTCTTTTGGGATTGCCCTAAATTGCAGAATTATTGGTTGGGGATCAACAGAGAAATAAAAAGAATATTAGACATTGGTATATCTTTGGATCTCTACCAGGTGATACTGTGTAAATGTTTCCCAAATTTGCTGGGCAAAAATAAGATGTACATGTTGAGGGTCCTAGTGTTGGCAGCTCATAAAATGGTCACTGTTAACTGGCACAAACCACATCTGCCGACGCTGGAGCACTGGACACAAAAACTGAAAGAAGTAAACTGTATGGAAAAGATTACAGCAAGCCTACAAATGAGGATGGAGACTTACATAGAACGATGGAATTCTGTAATATTATATTTGGTAATAGGAGTGTTTGTAGGGACTGGGATGGGTGGAATAAGAGGGAGGTAAAAGTAAATGAAATAAAGAGATACATTTGAATTCAAATGGTGGGTGTAGGATGGACTGATTAGATGGTTGGTGAAGACTGATGGATTCCTCAGCATTATTGTTATCATAATTTTAGTTCTTGTTTTGTGTTTTTTTTGGGGGGGGTCTTTTCTTTTTATTATTATTATATGGTTGGTTTGATGTACAAAATATGTATGCAACGTATTATTTACTTGCGTAAGTTACAATGTGGCAAAATGGTGGAACTTTGACATACAGTCATTCTTGCTGTTCTCAATAAATATAAAAAAAACAATTTAGATCGGTAGATGATTTGGTTGCTAATGTCTGTTTGGGTCTTTAAGTGAAAGCTGTGCTGTACAGGTAACATATAAAAACGGTCATAATTATGTCATGCTGTGATCATCTGTTCCTTATTAGTGGATGTGTGGGTGTGTGAGTGTCTTTTTTACCTGACAAACAGACTTGAGCTCATCGGGGAGAGTATAGCCACAACAGATCATGGAAGGTTTGACTTGAAACCACCAGTAGTCCATCCTTTTGCAGGTGTTATATGGCACGACAGGCAGGTCCACTTGGTTCAGAGTCTCTGAAGGCTTGGCAGTCTCCGGATTACCTGATAACACAAAATGATTAACAGAAACATACAGCCACGACACACTCAGTAACAGTAGAAACGCAGAAGATTTTTGCATTGAAGTCCAGCAGAGGGCACACACACAATGCAACTGTCATTATAAATTGCACACAAGCTGCCATACAGGTACTGTAGGTACTGTGGTGGGTGGGGGTACTG